>VYZT01044470.1:294-14911 GCA_013400735.1 Pomatostomus ruficeps | reverse complement strand
TTTGTACCACCTAGCTTTGTGGAAATGATGGGGACAAAGGGTGATTCTCTAAGTCTGGAGTCCTTTCAAAACTGATGTTAAAACCTGCATGCTCATTTCATCCACTACATGACCCACTCAGAGGGCTCTGGGATAAATCTACATTAGAACAACATTTCAGTGCTTTAGTACATAAGGACCTTCTCCCCTCAGCACCCTCACTCTGTGTCCCCGCTGATAAACAAATACAACTTACGGTAATAGCCTTCTGCATCTGTCCAGTTATCCCTGAGATTGGGGTTTTCTTTGAAGTCTTTTCCAAACCCAGCAGCTCTTAGACGAGCACTCTGAAATAAAAATAAAAGTAACAGCTTTGCTTGTGTGCTCTGTATTTTAACTTGATGTTTAACTACCGAAGCCCTTTTTCCCAACGGAAACACTGTTTCTCTCCACAATACAAACACACTTATCTTGCAGGAGAGAGAAACAACTTACTGTTATTTACATGCCAGTATCTAAAGACTGATGCAAGGAAAGAGGATGAGATCAACCAACAGAACTATTACTAAACACAAATGGGCAAAGTTTCAATTAATACCCACAAGGAATTTTTACAAGTCACATTAGAATGCACATTTTGGACCATCTAGTTAAGACTTCTTACTAAGTTTATAGTAAAAAAGTTTAGCAATTTGCAAGGAAAACACAATTGCTTAAGACTTGAATTTCTGTTCATTACACGCCTCTTGTTTCATACTGTTATACCTACAACCATAACACTTCTACAATTGCTGTTGAGATCTCTTAACAGACTAGGCAATACTTTATCACAAATTCAAAACTATGAGTAGTAAAGTGCATCTTCAATAGAACAACAGTTTCTAGAACGGGGAGCTGCTCACTTACAAGCCTATAACTTCTGAAATTTTAAAAATGCACCCTCACACACGCACCCTTCTCTTCAAGTATTCATCTTTTTCCAGGTCAGAGGGATACCAGTGTTACAGGAGTAAAACCATGGCAGCCCATGTTATATCTGCCATAAAAATTCTTCAGTTAAATTTGGTTTAAGTTAAGAGAAAGTTCTTATCTTTACTTATTTCTCAGTGTTGTGCATCAATAACGATGCAGAGGGTTTACAGAGAATGGCATGTAAAGTCTCAAAATTAGTCACTGGACTGCCAATATCAGAAGGTCACTGCAGCACATTTAGAGAAAAGCTAATGAAATAGTGTTAAAGTAAAACCAGGAAATGTATCTCTTCATCCCAAAAAATCTCCAAATAAACTATCAAATTACTCCAACATAGCATCATTAGCCAATTACAGTATCTTACACATTTTCTAATTAACCATACATGAACCTCTGGAAAATGCTCATATTTAGAACACTGCAACATGGTAACATTAATAAAAAGCTGAACTTACAAAGATTCATGTTTTTACCATGTGCCATTGTATTCAAACAGCAGGTGAATTCCCCAGCTGCTTACTCTGGTAAACCTGCCACTAATTTCAGCAGGTTTTATTTCAATGAAATGCTAATTAAGAACCACTTTTCCTGCCTTGGCTGATCAAGAGATTTAGAACATACAAGTCACTTGGCAGTACATGATTTTACAAATCAAAGTTCTCACAACACTTATAGTGACAGTGACGCCAACAACAATCAAGCAGGAAAAAATCATACACTTCACCTCCAAGAATTACCTACATCAAAGTACGCAGCGAACATATCATCTGATTCTGTGAACATATCGGGAGCTAGCAGCTTCTTCTGAGATGAACCTTAAAATGAAATTTAGATTACTCAACATGAAAAAGATGTCAAATGATAATTCTGTTGCCAGTACAATTTGGCACTTGGTATCTTTACAACATAGTCTAAGATCAGTATATTGGAAAACAGGCAGCTCTACTAATGTTTCTAGCAAATACCATTTCACATATTTCACATTCTAGAACATAAAACTCAGACTAGTTAAGTTCTTCAAAGCACTTAAAAATTTATACCTCCTTGAAAAACTACAGATAATAGCTTTCAAGTAAGCATAGCAGAATGAAAAAACTACATACTTACATGCTCCCTACAAATGACTATTATACGTATGTATAAAAAGAAGTATAAAATGATTATGTGTATATACAAAAAAATAGAGTCATGTTTTCAATATACAAGTTCAGGCTTTTCTGCTAATCACAAGATATTTTACTAAAACCCAAAGTTGTAAAGCCCAGAAATACTTTATTTAGAAAATGTTTTCTCCAATCCTACCAAAAATGACCTGGTGTGTAGCTTTTTCCCAAACACAATGTTACTATTGTGTTAAAGAGAAACATTTTTGTTACGGGTAAGATTATCCCTTTCTCACCTTTTAATCATCTTTATATCCCAAAGACATTTTCTTGGTTGATAAACGTGAAGAAATATAAATTAAGTACACACTAGCAAAAGCAAGCAAACTTCAAACTATTTCACTCATGCACACATTATGGCAGCCCTTCATGAACATGGCAAATCGGAGACTGGCCCTTCACTACGCAATGGAGAAAAGTTAATGGCTACTTAAGCTCAGAGGCTTCAGGTCTCGTGATGCACACAGCCAACCACTTCCACACCAAGTAACGAGACTGAAATCTGATAGCATAAAAAATCATCCAGCATGCTGATACCGCTGTTTCAAGGTATAGATCTGTCACCTGACACTTTTAGTGAGGCAGTTTACACCACGGTTTTGAGCTACAGACCCTTCCAGAAACTTCCTCAAATTTTCCTTTTAGTTCCAGTTACCTGCACTGGGCTACAATGAGTTATTGTTTCCTAGTTTCTTAGCAACTTCCTACTCTGGCCCTCTAAGAGGTCAGGACAGAAATAAAAAATTACTCCTGCAGAGAAAGAAAACCCACTGGTTTCAGCCGTTGTTACAGCCACCTCCAATCCAGGATCCTACCACCCAGATGTGAGTGTAGCTGATCTAGCTTTAAAAACCTTCTCCACATGTCTATGTGGAAAACGTCTATGTAGATAAGACTTGTATTTTCATCAGAAGACAAAATTAGAGTAGTACGTGCTTTGACAAAAAAGGAAGAACACATTGTCTGTTAGACATAGCAAGACTAAGTCTAAACTTGTGGTATGCAAAGAAAGCACTAGAACAGCTCTTTCCTGCGATGTTGCAGGAGAACAATCTGAAGACACACGGCTCACGGGAACACCAGGATAAACTACAGAGCAGTCCAGCAGTCCCAAGGAGATGCAGCTTTAATACTTTGAAGAGAAGCTCCACTAGAAACAGCATATTTTGCCCCCACGGATACGTGTGGCACAGGACATGAAATACAAGCTAACTGCACCTTGTGTCCTCAGAGGGGCTGGGCAGGCTCCACAGCCCTTGTTAAACAGAGCTACTGCAATTAAACTCTAGGGAAACCAAAGCAGCTTCAACTAGCTCAAGTATGACCACACAGCAACTACACACACCTTTGACTACTTGGAAGATGTACAGTAATCCACTTTCAAAAGACAAAAAAAGCAGCAGACTTTCAATACTACAGGGTGCGCTGGGAGATGTTCCGCATTCCTTTTGCTGCAGCTGGCACAAGGCAGGGTTTATATCAAAATTTATTTCATTTCAACATTGCTGTACAATAGAGTACATGCAAGAGGGAAGACAGAGAAAATACCCATTTCAGCAATCAGCTATGCTGCTAAAATGGACTTACTAGCAATGACCCTCAAAAGCTTTCATCATTCTGAACTACTACAGACCCATCTATATTCTTCTGTCACAGTGGCTTTGACCAAAAAAAGGCATAAAGGGAGCATAATTTCCAACCCACACAAAATAAAGTCTAGGACTATACTAAGCTTCTAAGAAAACAGCATGCCTAAGCAAAAAGAAAAATTTGGAAGGGTAATTCTTAACCATAAAGACAGACATCGTTATTTGCTCTTCCAAATGTAAAGCACAAACTGTGTTAAGAGTTATCAGAAATACAGAGAACATGTTCCACTCATACTATCGTTCCTAATGAGGAAGCTTTATTTTAATGTTATGTTTTAGTACCACATTATTTGTGAAAACGTTCACAAATTCTACCCAAGAAGTCAATCTACTCCCAAGTCTGGAAGTATGTAAGTAAACTAAGCCAAGTGTCTGAGCTTTCACCAATTGCATTAGAGAGATTCCAGAATCTTACCGTTGTTCTGTTCAACTGTCATGAGGTTGTGCTTGGCTTTCACTGATGCCTCAAATGTGTCCACATTTTCCCGTTCATACTCCTTAACATCGGCAGCAACTCTTTCAAGGATGTCATCAGGAGAATTCGAGCGACTACGTGTACTACTCTGAGGGCTGCTTGGTTCTGACGGTACAGATATGTTACTGTCTTCTGTCTGGCCTTTGTATTTCTGAAAAGAAATTTAATTTTTCATCTCCCCGTCACACCTTATCACAATTTAAACATTTTCATATCCACCCTTTCAGTGGTTTAGGCTTTCAGCTGAAACCTTAATCTTTACTTTCATAATCACCTACATCTCTAAAGACAACAGATTATTTTCAGAATGTGATACAACTTCTGAAAATTCATTTTATCAAAATGCACCACAGCCCAGACCATAAGACTGAAACATTCAAGTGTGTTCTTTATGTCTTTACATTTCTGTAAAAAATGATTATTACTGAATATTAACTATTTGGTTATGCATAACAAAATGCCAGCAGCAACAGATTTATTACTAAACCATCCTGGCACACAAACACTGAAATAAAGTCTTTGAGGAAAAATTAATTATTTTATATCCTACATTCTAGAGTATTTCCCAGTTTTATTAGTGTTATGGTACAGAAAACAGGTTTTTTTTAGATTCAGTTTTTTTATGTGAACTGGAAATCCTATTTATTCATTTGTGTTGAAAAAGCTAAGAAGCATTAAGAAGCTTTAAACAACATCTTTACAATTTTTGTTACCCTTAAGGACTATGAAATTATACAGATCTCACTTCCTATCCCAAAAGTTAAAAATCAAGATGAAGAAATGCTGCTACCACTCAGTTGTCAAGGCTGAACTATTCAATAATGCAATCAGAGGTTTTCCATTTAGGGAATTCAGCTCTGTAATTTGCTTCCTGCCTGCACCAACATCAGGTATAACCAGTCTTTAAAAAGAATTTATATGGTTTGGCTCAGTCATAGTTCTGAAGGATTTTACAATGGGCTTTGCATAAAATTCAAACAATGAACAGTATTCTTAGTGCTATTTAAAATAAGCAGTGCATTAAAGCCAGTGATTTTGCACCTGATACTAAATAAATATGCTACAGCATTTTGCTTGCTGTGTTCTAATTGTGTGCCAAATGCCACCTTTGAAAGGAGACACCTGACTTGTACTGTACAACTACACCCCCTGTGGCCACAGCTCCTTTCAGGGGTGTCAATCACACATTACACCTGGGATTACTGTTATACCTTGGAATAAGAAGTTCATGGGAACTCACATGTGCAACTGAATACATTATCTGCTTTTAGGGAGGAACCCATGACAGTGGCTTTACGAGATTTTGGATATTGACACGGACAACTTCTACTTGAAACAAACTGACCAGTTAGGTTAATTGATATACAATGTACTGTTACACTGACATTATTATATCAATGATACTGCTATGGAGAAAACCTACAGATGAAGATAACTGAAGAACATTTTTAACATGTCTTCAGACCATCAGAGAACTTCTAACCGTAACAAAAAATGACTCACAGAAGAGTCACTTCAGTTTTCAAAGCAATGTTGTGACAATAGAAGTGTACAGTTTAAGAGACTAACATTAATGCTGCGACAACAGAAGTGTAAAGTTTAAGACACCAACATTTACAATGAACTAACTGGAAAAATACAGCAATAGGAATTACTATTGTAATGCAACAATAGGCAAAGAGCCTTCCTTCACCCCAACATTTTACACTAAAAACACAGAATTAGTTCCTGTAACCACGTACCTGAACAATTGCTTGCCGCTGTAATCTTCTTTGTCTTATCTCTGCTTCTTCATCCTCTTCTTCCAAATCAAAGTCTTCAAGACTACGAAAATACGAATTTTTTACATAACTTCATAAACATATAATTATCTACTGAATTTTACCAAGTGCAGTTCCTTGGCATATAAAGCACAGAATATATTAAAAAATAGCTGTTCAAGTGACTCAGAAAGCAATGGTGTATTAAATCCCACTGCATATATTTACATCTCCTTACAAAGAAAATTTATCTCTTGGTACCTCACTGGGACTTTCTGTATTCCATTTTTAATTGCAAACAATTAACAGTCATCTTTTAAAAAGCAACAATCAAACAAAAAAACCTTGTTCCTTTTCACTGCAGCATCATTCTTCCTTAATAATTTAATTAAGAATGCATACTCTTGCACAATCAAATAAGCAGATGTTTAGGAAGTATAAACACAATTTGCAGACAGCAATTAATCCTCTCAGCTATTAAAGTTTTTCCTCAAGCAGCAAGCTTTAGTAATCAGACCAAAAGTTTCACAAGATACTGATCAAGCTGAATTAAAAAACCTAATGATATATCCTCCCCTCAGGTCTGCCCACTAGCCAAGAGGTCTTGGTATTTTTTTGTATATTCCGAAGTTTTTCAGAACCTCCCAGCAGTAATTTGACAAGATCACAAGTACTAAGACATGATTATGGTTTTAGGTGACAACTCAAAAACTACACCATGAAGATAAATGTTAGTTCATTCTTGGTATCAGTGGAACTGTAGGTTTTAAATAATCAGTGCAAGTTAGAAATATATTCTTACTTTTCATCTGATGAAGACTCCTGTTCAGCTTTCATGCCCTCAGAAAGACTACCTTTAAATTTGTCTTCCTTAACTTTGCTTCTGCTCCTCCGTCTATGGCCACCACGTGACCTGGACCTCCTTCGAAGGCGAGATCTACTTCTCCGTCCTCTATCCCTGTTTGATAATAACAAGAGATTTGGATTTTGGTGGAGCTGTTTTGGTGTTTTTAGGAAAAGAAGGAAAATCTTTTCGGAAAACATAAAGATACACAATAATTTCAAGTAACAAAATAATTTAATTCATGGAGGGCAAAATGAGTTTAACTGTGCTAGCACATATTAACATGGACAAAAAAAATACCTTAGTCTTGCTAGACATAAGATAGCAATCTTTATTCTTCCTGTAATATCTTACAAAATACACTTAAAAAACCACAGGGTGCCTTTACCTCCTCCGAGGAGATCTACTCCGCCTTCTGGGAGATCGGCTGCGTCGAAGAGGTGTCCGAGATCTCCTCCTAATGGGGGACCGGGACCTTCTTCTGGATGGGGACCATCTGCTGGGTGGGCTGACATCCTTTGATCTTTCCCGTCTAGACAAAATGTCATCCCTGGTCCGTGTTCTTAAAACAGAGGAAGAGGGTGGTAGTAAAAATCAGGAGCAAGCCGAAAACAAAAAAATCCATTCCCTCTAAAAACTCACTTGAAAAATCTTACTGCAGGTGAGGGCCCACCAGATGGGTTTCCGAGGGAGGGATGCATAAGTAGGCTGCAGAGCTGGCTGCCCTTCCTGCATGTCTCTCCCCGCCCTGGGAAGTGTGTGCCCATACAAAGATCTAGTTCAGGACAAGTCTGCAAACAGCTCGTTATTTACTACCACGAAGCTAAGAGAGGTTTTAAAACAAAGCTTGTGTTTAGGTCTTACATAAGTAGTGGCCTGTTTTCATGTTTACCAGAAACAGTATTTAAACAACACATAAAACGCAAACTCTTGTCCTGGAGAGTTATTTCACCAACTTCCCACCATGGTATTGAAATTTAGGCTTAGGATCATGCAACTTCACAGTTGTGACAATAATGTCTGCTCCAATTTGGGCACTACAACTGCATGGCTTCTACATTTTATACATTCTGAAACAGCAGACGAAAACTAGAATTCTTAATTAACATGTAAACTGACCCTTCTCAAATTAAAAAAGTAATTTAAGTCTGATACTACATATGCTACTCAAAATTTGTTTATTCTTGCCTATACAGATTCACAATTACTCAAGAAAAGAATCCTTGATGGGACTACTACATTAAAAAGCTTAACTGCATGACAGCAAGAGTGCAATCAAAAATTGGATAGAATATAAATTAAAAATTTAACAACTATTCTAATGAGGCTGCATTAGAAATTGGAAAATAGTTTCACACTACTTCAAAGGAAGTGTTGCTACTTTATTTTTTTCAGCTCCTTATATCTGATTTTTTTAAAAATCAAATTGGAACAACATATTACAGGTGTTGTATCTCATCAATGAGCATATCTCGGGTCTGAAAGACTAATTCCACCCATTCTGTGATTTTTTTCATTTGTTTTGAGACTGCTACAACAGTTTCAAGTACCTTAACTACAGACAATGATCAGACATACGGAACTGATGCAAAATAGTAGAAGTGGGGCAAAAGGAAAATCTATGCATGTGCAAAGTATTGGCAGTTTCTCCAAGAAATTACTGTACTCAAATGATGGAGTAGGCCAGTACCTTTAGTCCAATTAATTTATATTATGTTCTCGTGAACAATATTACATAAAAAGTCACAGGATGAAGAGAGTTCCAGGCTTCCTGACTAACAAAGTGGTTGTACTGCCAAAACTCAAACAAAATATCTATTACAAAAAATAAATCAGTTCAGAGATCACAGGAATGAGATAAAAAGTAGAAGCTGATTAAGAATACACAGTAACATCACATAATGAGTAACTCCAGTCAAAGACCTAAGAAGTGTCTTACAAGATTAGAATACTGGAAACTTGAAAAATTAAATTACTGGGATTTTTGTTTGTTTGTTAAAACTGTTCATTAAAGCTCCTGAAATTCTCTGGCAGTTTGAACACAGGTGGAGTAAATTCAGATGTCTTACAAGGAAAGATTATTCCTGCTGATCTGCAAACACCTCCAGTAGAAAATATTTTAGTAGTCCCCCACTCACATGCTGCTCACCACGCAGTTACAGAAGGATGAATTTGACAGCAAAATTCTAGACACATGCATCACTTGAAATAAGTGTCTAGACACCAATTCAAACTGGCTGCAATGCAAGCTGTCAAGAAAAATGAAAACAGAAAGATGCAAAATGCTACAGAGGAGAAGTCAGCTACTATGCCAGAAAAACTCAGTGGTTGGGCCGACACATTCCTGATTCACCAGAAAGCAGCCAGAGAAACTGGGAGCATTTACAATACTGGCTTAATCGGGTTAACACCACTGGGGCCATTCTCCAAAGTACCCAAAGACACCCCATGCCCAAAGCCAGAGTGACCTGGCATGATTCAGGCTGAAACTTCCATATTTTTTAGGTGACTATTTACTAAGCTCGATCTCTGTGGTTCCAATTCTAGTTTTAAACTTGTACTTCTTTGTTCTTAGTTCTCAGACTGGGTGAAGCTAAACCCCTGATACAAAGTTTTACATTATTTATTATCCAATGCTGAACTCTTCTGCCTCCTTAACTTCTTACACCTAATGAATTAACTTCCAAAAAGGCGTACACTTGTATTGTTCTCTTCTTGGAAACTTGCCATCCAGATATTACCAGCTTTCAAATTTCAAGGTAACTGCTTTCATAGGCTGAATTTGCCTTTTAAAAAAAATGCCAAGACTACACCAATACATTAAATAAATTTCCTTCTTTCTCCTTTAAGCGTATGCAAAATACAGTAATTATATATGGCAGTCTAATAGCAAAGCAACACTACCATCCCGCTAGCAAATGAAAAGTCCAAAATATTTTAAAGAAAAAAAACCTACTCTGAGAAGACATCTTGATATAAAAATTTGCTTACATTCACACCTCCTGACTCTACCTATCATTAGGGCTTTTTTTGAGGGGAAAGAGAGGCTAATTACCCACTTCTAGCCAACACTAATATGTAACACTGGAGAGGAGTCTCACTCCACAGAAATTTTGGAAAGCAACAGAACTATTCACAAAGAAACAAAATAGAAACCAAATTCTGAATCCAACCAGCGATCAAAAGGAGAACACAGTTACAAAACTTGTTCCCAGTAATGGTGTGAGCAGCAAATAACTTAGCACTTTAACAACCACAAGATGAATTTGCGTATCTGACAGCTGGGAGGAATAGTTTTCTAAAAACCTGAATACATACAAAGTAAGCTTATGATATAACGCACAATCTGATTACCTTTCTTAATACCTATCTTTATAGAACGAGGAGATAAACAGCAAACCAGAAGACAGTTCACCCCATAACGCATTTCTGATGGTTCATGACATCTTTAAGTTACCTGGGAGAAGAAAGACGCCTCCTTTCTGATTCTCTTCTTTTCCTCTCTGCAGATCTACTCCTTACTCTTCTAACCGGAGACCGGGTTCGAGAGGGGGATCGACTCTGCTTAGATCTACGATCATTAAAAAGAGGGGATCTGCTTCTTCTTGACTTTTCACGTTGTTTGGGAGATAAGCTTCTTCCTTTTGGGCTGCGGCCAGGTCGCCTAGGGGACCTGTTTTCTTTCCCTGAAGAAGCATCTTTAGAGGGAGATTTAATTGGCTTTTTTTCTTTGTCAGTCTCTGATCTCCTAGGTTTTCTATCTTTGGACCGTGATCTTCTATCTTTGGATTTGCTTCTTAGTTCTGCTGGAGATTTAGATTTTCTACCACGATCTCTGCTTTTGTTTTCATTTACAACTGGAGACTTTCTGCGGTCTCTTGATTTACTTTTATCATCAGCCTTATTTCTATCCTCTGGAGGAGATTTAGACTTTCTGTTTTTCTCCTGAGATCTCCTCTTAAGTATTGGAGACCTAGATTTCCTTGTCTGATCTTGAGACTTACTTCTCTTGTAAGGGCTTTTGGATTTCCTCCTTTCTTTTGACTTGCTCCTAGTAGTCTTCTCTTTGACTCCATCAACTCCTGCCTTGGCTTTCTTTTTGTCAGACCTGTGCCTAGTCCTTTCTTTTGACTCACTCTTACTTGCTTTCTTGGAACTAGTTTTATTGTCCACAGGTTCTGACTTCCCCTTAGTATTTGACTTTGTTGTAGGTCTTGTTCCATTTCGTGCTTTTTCATTAATCTCCCCCTCTTCTTCAGATCCTGACTCATAACCTTGTAATATTAATCCCATCCCAGACTGGACTTTTCCTTCCATTAATTCATTTTCAAGTTCAGCTTTCAGCAATGCTCTTTGTTTCTCCAAGTCTTCCAGAGGAGCCAAAAAATCAATTTTAGTTCTTTTGGCTGGTCCATCTTCTTTGTCAGAGGCATCAGCCACCTCTTTCCATTTATGTTTCTTATGTTTGTGTCTGTGTTTATGTTTTTTGTCCTTATCGTCTTCTGAAGAATGTTTATGTTTCTTGTGTTTACTCCGGTGTTTGTGTTTCTTTTTTTTGTGACGGCTGTGCTTGTTCTGAGGTTGGTCTGCCTCTGATACTTCCCCATTTTCTTCATTTACACTTTTCTCGGATGCCTCAGCATCCTCAACCCTGCAAAAAACACAAAGATCAGTACTATAAACCCGCTGCAGTCCTTTATCTCATGTTAAGTAGACAGCCTTTTATGATAGAAACTAACTGGCATTTATTCACCTACCTTTGGGAAATTAAAAATGTACCGCTAATTTAAGTAAGTTATAACAGCAGATAGACTGCCTCAGGAACAGACAGTTACTGCTGCAGAAAGAAATACTCCGGAAGGGACAGACAGCAAATGCACTGACAAAACCAAACATGTGGATGGAATCAATGCTTATGCCTTTACATTCAATTCTGACCTATCTGCTAACAGCCTTACAACAGCGCTAAGTATTTATTTGTCAGTCCATCATCATCTGTGCCACTTTCTGCTCCACTCCAATGCCTAACCCAAGTTATGCCTTTTAAAAGTGTTTTCAAGTGGCAGAAAACAGTTGTGCTCCAAAGCTCAAAATTTATTTCAAGGTATGATGCTGAGCACCTGATGAAACCTTCTTGCAAAATCTCATGCAGAGCTGACTAACTCTCTCTTAGCTGCAATTTTTTCTCTAAGTGTACACACCCGTTGGAAAATCAAGAAATGTTCTTACACATATTATTTATGCAATACAGGGCACACTACTGAGGAACAGGACAAATTAAGGAAATCTAATTTTAGAGCAGCTTTCTGATAATATACAGCAGACTAGCAGCTTCAAAAAAATGTGGCGATCTTAATACCTGTAAAATGCCATTGACCAAAACGGCTGAAAATAAGTCTACAGCAGGTTATTAAAATAATAATATATAGATTCTTCTAAAAAGAGTATTTTCAATTAACAATAACTTTGTCAGATCATAACTTCAGAAAATATAAAATCCACTCCTGATGTTACACATTCCCTTGTATTATCTTCCACAGACACTGAAACCAGCTTAACAATAGAGGTTTTTACAGTATTTAGCAAATACCTCCTGGTCTCCTTCAGAACATAAATTAAGTTACTGTCTGTGGTAATACGGACATTTGCCTTTTGAAATCTGTTGCCAAATATTACAGGTACCAGAGCTCACCTTTCTACAAATTCACCCCATCTAAACTACAGTTTTGGAATTTACTAGCTAACACTTTAGTAACTTGAACATAGCTCTTTGCTGTATCCCAAGCCTCATTAGATGAAAAGAAATCCCCTAAACATGACAGTTAGGAGCAGGGGGTGAACGTACACAGAAATTATCTTATGAACTCTGCTAGTTTCATACTACAGTTGTTTCTGAAGAGTATGATCAATAATCTGATAGAATAAATGTACCAGAGATACCCTATGCCAGACCTAAAGGGCAGCATCTCACTACGAATTTGATTAGTGTCTTCCTAATTAAGGACAGGATCTTCAAGCAGCGCACATTTACTCTCTCTTGCTTGAGTTAATGCCAATTCTTGTACTCGTAAATAAAGCTGATTTTTCTGCAAAGTACACTAAAATTATTTGCTAAAATCGTTAAAACTTTGGTGCTCTGAAATGATGAACTTCCAAAGGGAACAAACTGAGTTAAAAATATAAAATATTCAGAGATTTAACTCAGGATGCTGCTTGTCTTTTCTTTCATGTTTTTGTTACTATTTCTGCTTAGTCAAGGCATAAAGAAAGGTGTTTTTCTTAATTGCTACTTCCTGACACTCCACACCACCATGACAGGAGAATATAAGAACAAAAGAGGAAAAACTGGGTTAAAAAGAGCTTATTTTATGTTGCCCTTGGCATTTAAAAAAAAAGTATTAAATGCAAAACTTCTTCAACTTGTATTTGCAGTTCTGAGCAAGTCTATCTGTGACATAAGTGGAGAAATGTCACAAGGAGAATTTTAAGGGAATGATGTGTCTTTCAAAATTTATTTTAGTTGGATACAGATTGCTGTGTAAATCCCCAATTAACACGATAAGGGTATTTCAAGACATTACAAAAATATTAAAGACCAAAAATGCCACAGTCCTTCAAGCTGTTCCAGATAAGTCTTCCTTCCCTTAACAGCAGAAAGTGGCACCAAAATATTTCATGAAGTTGTTTTGTTATCGCATGTATTTTAAAGTTATGTAATAACCTCGTCTTAAATTCTAGAAAAGTCAGCTGGCAGCAAAGGTGCCAGAAGTGACACATCACCCCAGCAGTATCTCAGGCCACTACAGGCTGCCAATACAACTGCCAGCTGTCTTTGTAACTCAACAATAAAATAAAGTTAATCAATGCACAAGAAATAGGTCAAATTTTCTTTATGTAGGGATACATTTATTTCAAGTAATTTCATTAATCTGTGGATAAGTTAAAATGTTTCAGAGCTATAATGATGTGGATGAAAAAACCTTTTAAGAATATTTTAGAAGGTGGTGAGGCACTCTACATGTTTAGGTGCTAATGGCTTTAAATAGAGAGGAACTGTGACATGATCTTGTTGCAGCCCTACTTTTTCCTATTTTTGAATTCAAGGAGAAGAATTATAGGAAGTTCATAAGGATGTGCAAAGTGACTGCACCCATTTATCTTTTCCTTCATACAGGGTTCCTATCATCAGCTTCTATATTATTACTTAACTTTCTCTTTACAATACTAAATGCTCTTCTTCATGTGCACGTGTTTTACACGGCTCACATGTACTCCCACTGTTCTTCCTCGCCTGTTTTCTACTCCCAGGATTAACAATAAAATCAAGCCTCAAATCAAAACTTTTTAAAGAAGAAAAAAATTACAAAAAGCAGTTTACATGGCTAAAATATTAATGTAGGAAAGAGGAGCGATAGAGTAAGCATTAGACGGTTAACTCCCAGCAGAATTTCCGTAAGGTTGTGTTCACGAGCTCCTGAGCGTGGACAAACCCAAACCCCACGGCACTAACCGGGGTGCATGGAAAACGCACGCCCGGGAGTCCCGTCCCGGCAGGGAGGCGGCAGCTCAATCTTCGCTTCCCAACGGGAGCCGGGAGTTGCCAGTCATGTCGAGGGCTGGAAGGAGGGGCTGGCGGCAACAAATCACTTTCTGCTTCCACCAGCACGGGCACTTTCCATACCGCGAGAGCGGCCGTGGCCCGGGGGAAGGAGGGAGGGAGGAGGGCTGGCCGCAGGGCGGGCAGCGGCTCGGCGGCCCCGGGGCAGCCCCGCGGC
>VYZT01044464.1:2580-34313 GCA_013400735.1 Pomatostomus ruficeps | reverse complement strand
GGGTGTTTGCTACAAAATAGTCCGTCAGATCCTTTACCCTCGCGTTTGCTACATAATATCCGGTAGCTGCTGCTCCCTGTGCTTCAGAGCTGATAGCTTGGAGAGAACAGACAGGGACCTGCTAAGCCCGCAGGCTTGTCGAATCTCGGCCAAGCGCTGTTGATTGTCGCCCCGCTGACCAATGGGCAGGTCAAGCAGCCGCAGCGACACTACTTCATTTATCAAGCCTGGCTCTGCACTGGTGGTGGCAGTTCTTAAGTCAATATTTCACAATGTGAAACAAGGAATGGGCCAAACACTGTTGCATTTACTCAGAACTAAAATTGTTCTTACTAAGTTAGCATAAAGCTTTGCAAGTTACCATTCCTTTATTTATATAACATTTATATCTGCTAAACAGAATGTTTCCAACAGGGAAGCCTACAGGAATTCCTAGAAACATCAGTAATTTGAATCATCAGATAATGTGACAAAAGATATAATATACACTTTTTTGCCTTAAAATGTGTCTCAGTTTGCTCCTATTGATGCAGAAAGACGATTGTAATTTCTTTTATACGGTGCTGGAAAAGCTGATTATATGGCCATGGATGGTGCTGTTGATGGATATTTTGCACTGTAGGCACTTCCCTTGCTGTTAGAAAAATGTTTTACTGGAACCATAAAGTCTGAGAATTGAAGTTATTTGTTTTAATAAGAGAAGAATGTACAAACTTTGTGATCATAGAAACCATTAACAATAAAAGACAGGCCTATTTTACTTTAAAATAACAACAAAACACCCAACAACCACCCTGAAACTTTTCCTGTTAACTTTATTTATCATGTCTTATGTAGTTTATTTCTTCCTAGGCATCTACTCTTTATTATTTAAGACGTTTTCAAAAACATTCAAGGAAGAGAGAAACTTAATGCTGAAGAAAGAAATTGGCATCCTATTACTATATAGTAGGAATTACAGAGAGTAATTATTCAGAATGGTGCTGAACAAGTGAGAAATAGTGCTATCCATATATATTACATTTGAAGCATTGTCTGCTCCAGTTGCTTAGGAAAAAGAAGTAAATCAACCTCCTCTAGTTAACAATTGCAAATTTTTCTCCAACGAGACTTATATCCTTAAGTTTTCCTCCAACATCACACTTAATTTCTTGAAAATGGAAGATTATAACATAAATGTAACGCAAACATTATTACAAGAGTCAAATGAATTTCAGCACAGGGACAAAAAACAGGGAGGAAATATTCATAAAGATCTAGAAGTACTTTCAGAAATGCATCAGGTCTCAAAGGTGTGGGTGCAGAGAGCAATCCTGAAGTTCAATAGAATGACAGAGACAAAATTAACCTCATGTATGCTGGCAGGTTATGTTGATATGTAAGATACAGCAGTATTTCAGTCTTGTGATTCACATGGGGAAATTCAACACTAATGTTGGTAAATTTTCTTGCAATAGTTATTCATGGCCTATATTGCCAGTAAGTTGGGTTCTACAGCATTCAACTTCATTTCATGTTTTACACTGGGGTGCATAATATATGGTACAGTTGTAAAATGCCTTTTACCCATGAGAGAAAATTTTGCAGGCTGATAAATAAAACATTTTCAGGTTTTTCTGCCAAGAACATTACATGCACATGTGATACATAAAGGATTTTCTATTGTGTGAGGAGATATAACAGAAAGACAAGAGGAAATATAAAAGTATCATAATGGATTATTGCGCAGACTCAGAGAAATAGAGAGAATGATTATTATTCTAGCGAATGTTGCCAATCATGCTGCCATCTTTTGAAAACTGTGCTGTATTTGAAGAACACATTCAAAGAAGGGAATAATTATCATGTTGCCTGATGAGTCTTCACCAGGGAATGGATGAAATTTAGAGCAATAGAGCTAATTTTATGTTTTTTTGACCCAGACAGATCCAACTAACAGATTGAACAATAATGCTACAAAAGGACTAGTAGGAAAGAGGTGTACTAACTTTGCATCATGAAATGTGACATGCCTGTGACATGCAGGAAAATAAAGAAACTCCCCTTAAATCTTGGTGGAAAACCACAAAGGACTGCAGTAGCCAGCAGCAAGTGATCGTGGTTTCTCTACTATTAGGATCACAAAGAGACGTACACCTGTTCAAGATGTTTTTATCTTGCTGGCAGATGAACAATTAAAAGACAGAAATAATATGGGATGTACTTTTTTTAAACAAGAGAGACAAGACTACTTGCATGCAAAGTACTTTCTCACTGCCAATACCACATGTGTGTGCACCCCAGGTGCATATCAGAAATTTATGTAAGATTTATGAGTTCTCTCACCTAATTCTCTTTATATAGCTCAGGAGAGTGGATTTCACTGCAAAATCTGGCTGTTTTAATTAAGACAATACACCTTTCCTCTGCATTTGCTAATCTTGGTAAGTAGAAGGTAGTAGGGTCACATTTGTTTTGAGGGATGGCGTTGCAGTGTGCTATGGCCAGGTTTCGGCTTTCCCCATGGCCAGGCTCTGCCGTCTCCCCCCTTCCCCCCAGTATTTGGTTTCTCCCCCAGGAAGGCTCTGTATCCCCCCATCCACCGCAAGACCACCAAATTCAAACCCCGCATTCCTACACCATAGGGTGTTTCGTATCCTCCCCCGCCCACTCATGACAGTATATATGTTACTGTAAAGTGCCATGCCGGGGCTTCCTGGCATGAACCTCATGCCCAAATAAACCATCCGGGAAGCCCCTCCACCTCGTCTCTCCTTCCTCGGTGCCCTGGACCACCGGTGGATTAGATGAACCCCTGCAGGACCTTCGCCAGCCCTCCAGTGCCCGAAGCAGCTTGACAAGCCTTGGAAACCGCGGGCGGCTGCCCGGTGCCTCAGCTGGTGGCACTGCAGCATTTGTCGCCCAATGTGCGGCACCTGGACCCCATCTCCACTGCAACAGGATGGAATATCCATACTAATCTGTAATGCAGTTGCATTCAGGGTACACTGCAAAGCAGTGCTAATTGGACATGTGTCATGTCCTAAATATGATGCTGCCGGACATGAAGTAGATCTAAGTATGGGTCAGGTTCAAGTCTGTACTATGTGCAAGTATCATATCTCACAGATTCACCTCCAAAAGATCTTCAGCTTTCCTAACCCTGCACACTCAGTCTACCTATACTCCTCCTTGGTCACTTGTCCCCATTTCTACCTCCTGCACTCTTCATTTTTACATCAAATCTTTTATCAAGAGTTACTTGTTCATCCATGCAGGTGCTCTGCCACCTTTCCTTGATTTTCTGCTCATCAGGATGGACTATTCTTGGGCATGGAGGAGGTGATCCCTGAAAATTAACTAAGTCTCTCATGGGATTCTTTCAAGCAGGTGCCTGAACAGGTCAACATTTTCTTTTCTAAACGCCAGAGTTATGATCTTGCTGTTTGCCTTATTTCCTCTTCTCAGGACTCTGATCTTCATCATCTTGTTATCACTGCAGCCAAGACTACTCCCAAAACTTACATTCCCAACCAGTCCTTTTTTTGTTTATAAGTATGAGGTCTAGCAGAGCATCTCCCCATACTGACTTCTGTTTTACTTTTGTCAGGAAACTTTGTACCCTTGCCTAGGTCTATTGTGTTGTCTCTCTAGAAGGTAGTAGTGATTCAAGTCCCACATGAAGGTAAGCACCCATGAAATTAGACTTCTTCCAGTCGTTTAAAAAAGCCTCATCTAATTCTTCATCCTGATCAGAGAGCCTGTAGCAGACACCCACCACAATGTTGTCCATGGATGCCTACCAACCCTGATTCATTAGCTCTTAGCTGGCTCATGGTTTCACCTTGTTATTCTTTATGATTGCTTCCTTCATTATTTAAAATCATATTCTTACTTGCTTGATCAGACTCCCCTGGGCTTCATTATGGTAACTGTGATTACTGAGGAACTAAAAGCAGGTTAAGGGAGAAAGCCATTCAAAGCTGTAAGACTATTGTTTCGGTGGTAATGTGGGGGGGAATGGCGGTTTTAAAACTGCGCAGCTCTTGGAAGCGTCTCCCGGAGCCCGGATGGCCAGGCGCCGCTGCGGCTTTTCCAGATCAGGCGCGACGGCGGTTTCTCAGCCGCTCCGGTGCTACTGCTAAGTCTGCACAGTCGTGAGAGCCGGCAGCGACAGCGATGCAAGAGCGGTCGCTGGAGGCGGCGGTGTCCGAGGAGTGGGTTGGCCCCTGCCTGCCCGCTTGGCTTCACTTCTGTCCCCTACCCGTGGCTGCTATTGCTCTGCTGTATAGCCCAGCAATGCAGTGTTCAGACTGACAAATAAAAGCAGAAAGGGTCTTTGGTTTGATATTCCAAGACAGTTTAATCTGACTGTACTTGAAGGGGTCAAAGACCAAAAGACCCTGCACAATGGGTGTGCATAGGGTTTTATACAGAGGCGGGCAGAGTTACAGGGGCAAATAAGCTGAAGTCTCAGGGGCAGCACAAAGGAGAGTTGGGGTGCAGGGGCAAATGGGGACAGACTGAGGGAGTGGCTGAGGGAGGAGGACCAACGGGGTGTTGAGTGAAACAGAACTTTCCAGAACTGGGGTGTTAACCAGGGAATGACAGGCAGGGGACTGACAACTGGGAGGCGAGGCCAACGGGCCTACTGGGGTACAGGAATTAACATAAATTACTAATGCAAGATGTCTTAAGAAGAGGTCTTCTTCTCTCCCTAAGCAGGAGAGCACTGACTTGAATAGGGCTCATCCCACCAATGCACCATCTGTTGCCCCTGTGGTGGGGGTGCACTGGCCTCTGCAGACCATAACTGCTATAATTAACTTATTTCCAGCTCTTCTTTTTTTCAACACTACTTTTGATGTAGCGTCACCAAGACGTCAGTGATGTAACAAAAAATCTTGCACTTTGTAAACTTGCTTCATTTTGTTTATTGTGGAAAATGTGTTTTAGATCCCTTAAATTTATGTTATGGTTAGCTGTTGGAATTTGCAACATATATTACAGAAATCTTGTCTGGGCAGTGGCCATTTGCATATTCTGTATTAGGAAACAAGCAACATATCTTGCTAGACACTGACTTCCATCTCTGTCTGCAGAACACACTTGAAAAATGTTCTAACATAAATGTAGCTACTGTGTCTAAAAGCTTTTTAAAAGCCATATAAAACTGCTTGAGACAGAAATAATGGTCCTTCCTTCAGGAGAAGTGAGAACAGAATGTGCAGTCAACAACAATACAGTAAAAAGAGAGGAAAAAAATCAAGAACTTTACCAGATTAATTCCTCATACTGTCAATCATATTGTATTACCTGAGCTTTCAGGAAATGAGTGTCCCTAAAGGATTTTGTGATATGTCAATAATATTGCTAAGTTTTTTGATATGCTGTTTAATAAACAAGTAAGAAAAGTCAGCTATCTTATGATGTGTCATAGAATTATAAGCATAATCCTAATACAACAGTGTAGTGATTCTGCCCTGAGCAGGCACAAGCTGTACAGAAGTATCCTTCTGCTTCTATAAGTCTCCTTTTTCAACTGGTAACTGCTGAGAGAAAGTGAAATGTCAACATGCAGGTATTATAAAAAAAGTCTGCTATTATTTTTTAGTTAAAGAATGTTATTTTACAGCAGGCTGAGGTATTGTTGCTATAATAGGGGTGTATTCTACTTTTAATTTTTCTTCTGTTCTTTTGTTAAGAAAAACCCTTATGAAAAGATGCTAAGACATTCAGGTGGGGGAAGTGTTTCTCTATGTATAGATAAAGAACAGAACTGAGACAATGCAGCAATAGTGTCCTCTGAGAACCTCTGGGTTTCATATTATTACATAGCCACTTGGAATTTGGCACCTTTTCCTTTTTGGAGTACATATGGAGGAATGAACTTTCAGTGGTATTCCTGACTCTAATGAGAGTTATTAATATGGCCACACTCCTGTGCAGCTGCTACTTGAGCACAAAAGCAGAAGTAACTGGCTTAGCCATGCATCTAAAAAGTGTAATGAACTGGATTATAGCTCGGGTTAAGGTTTGACGTGCATAAGGAAGAAGAGGAGATATTTGAATTGAGGGAAAGCCACTTGGCTTTTATTTATTTTTCTCTGATGTAATTTTTAATTGTCTCTTAAAACAGAATGTGTCATTGGGCTAATCTGTAAATTGGTAATTACAGATGGCCAACAAATATTGAGCTATTCTAGCATCATAAATGAGTATTTGTGTATATGCTAATATGATAGAACAAATTTATTCATTTAGTCTATTTAAATTAGAGCATTTATTATGGCAGAAATTATTTAAAAATTATTTATGACATTGAATATTTAAACAAAGTTTGTTCTTATTCTGCTGGGACTTCTACAATTCAATAGTCTAAATTAAAAATGAGAATCTGAAGGAAGAAAAGGAAGGAAGAAAATTCTTTTGACAGATGGGGTAGGAAAGGCACATGAGACTGTAGGAGAATACTTAGACCATGACAATGTTTTCTTGTATTTCCTTCTTTTTTTTTTTTTTTTTTTCTTTTTTTTGGGGTGCTTTGAGGGTGTAACAAAGCCAGCTTAAATAGGTGTCCTATCAAATAAGCACCTACATGAATTACAAATGTGCCTTTTGCTGGGGCATGTTTTTATCTCTGTGCCACACACATCTTTAGTTTAAGACGCTTGTCGTTCCACTGTGCAGCCTTGAGCATTTGTTTTGTTTTTTCTCTTCTGTGGTGCCAAGAAAACAACTTCTTAGTTCCCCTGTCTGCATTTGTGCATCTGCTATGTCTTTGTGTGTGACATATGCCTGGCTGCATCACTGGAGTCAAAATTATTCTGGTTAAGCAGAAGAAATATCTTAAAATAGGCCTCCATAGGTCCCAATCCAAAGGTTTCTAACCAGTTTTCTGGGTTATACTTTCATTCCTAGTTCCAGGATACCTTTTCTTCTTGCCATTCTCCCCTCCTTCACATCCCCCCTTCCTTTAAGTTTTCCTTTTTTTTTTTTTTTTTTTTAGCAGTGCTTCAGTGCTTTGTAGGATGGAGACTATTCACATTTTCTTTCATTGTTTCTTGACCCAGTAAATACTTTCTTTGAGTCATGCATCTTCCAGAACAAAGTGGATTTAAATGATTTGGGAATGTTATCTTGGTTTATCCCAGCTACACATCTTTCTGAATAACCAGGAGACAAGACATATGCAAACTGACTTGCCATGTTTTTTTGTAAAATCACAGATAACTTGCTCCCTGTAACTCTGTAGAAGTACTTACTGTCTTTGTTTTGGGTTTTGGTTTGTTGTCTTGTTTTTAATTCTCTTTTCATTAGTATATTTCAAAAAAATTATAGTAATTCTATTAGTGTTACAAACACATGCAGTAAAATTCTCTACTTTTCTAGACAAGAAAAATGTATTAGAGAAAAAAGGAACAGAGCTGCTTTGCCTCTTGTCACTGAAGGCCACTTTGAATTTCATTTTCCTCTGGTAAGATCAATTTTTTCCAGAGGGACTGGGCTGTGTGTCATGACAACAAACGTGAGAAAAAAACCCCAACAAACTCAATTTCAAATGTATAGGAAATTATTACTTCATGCTGGTAACTTGTCTTTTTGAAGAGGTAGTGAAGAGTTTTAAATCTCTTCCTGTGCAAATGACTTTAGTCCACTTGTGTTGCTAATGGACACATTCTTCTAATATATTCCAAAACACCAGAGTGTAGTCTTTGGGTTCATGGGTAATCATACAGCAACATTCTATAGACAGAATGAAATGTTTCTATTTCTCTATGTTACAAAGCCTCAACTGAAGTTATATGTTCACAGTTAAGGATATCTTGTGTCTTTAGGACATTGAATTTATGTATATTATGAAAGCATCCTTTTACGTATAAGCAAATGTTTTTGCCCTAATACTTGATTAAGCTAGTGTAATATCTTTTGTAGTCAATTTTCTATTGCTTGTTAGAATCTCCATAAACTTCAATCAAATATTACCAGAGGCAAAGATATCTCTAGGTATTTTAGGGATTTTGTGGATTATTTTTGTGGGGTTTTTCGGGGTTTGTTTTATTTGTTTGTTTTTGAGGGGTGTTGGATTGGTTTACTTGGGGCTTTTTTCTGATGTGTGTTTTTAAGGAATAGTAATAGGGGGACAAATTGCTCCTTGTTGAAGAAATTCTCCTGTTCTGATATAATGTGAAGTGTCCAGTGCCTTCTTTTATTTAAAAGAAAGTAAAGGATACTGCTACCATACCAGAGCAAGGCAAGCCAGACACTGAGGTAATGGGGGACAGCAAGGAAGCAGTCTTGGAGTGGAGCCCAGATGTTCCTCAAAATTAAGTCCAAGTGACTCTGCTTGGTTAACCAAGAGGTGTAGCTTCTGCTGGCTTCTGAGGGAATCAGTGATACTTATTAAATGAGTTAATTAGTTAGCCGAGTACAGAGAAGAATAATTGTCTTATATTAGTGATTATTTTCAGTAGTCTGTTTAACCAGAAATAGTGTCTCTAGTTGGAAAGATCTGTGTTTATAAATAAGGTAATTAAATGGCAGTATGCCACATACTTTAATTATAGTTTATATTCCTAAATATAACATAGAATGTTGGGTTAATTCTGTCATAACCATATGTCCATTTTTAGCCACCTACTACCTTGGAATATATGTAATGAGAAACTTTCTGTAGTAGCAATTCTTTCAAAGAATGTGATGACAAAGTTAGTGCTGAGAAGTAAACATATTTAAATATAAAATATTTCTAAATTAATTCTTATATCAAATTTTCTTGTGGCTTTTTCCAAGCTGCTATTGTTTATGGTAGAAGATCGTTTTGGAATCACTTCTAATGGTGATGATGTTTAGTCTCGGTGTTTTTTTCCAGAAAGCGATAGAAAGCCATGCTACCAGTCCCTTAATTTAAATGCTTATTTTATTCCAAGAACAATTAAATATTAATTTGTTTTGCCAGCTACAAATAAGGATTAGAGATATTTATATATAGGGAATTCAGACATGCTGCTTGAAATTATTCCCTGGCTTGCAAAGATAGCAGTGTTTAATAATGCTTTGGATAATTGTATCCAACTGCATGCATATTGTGACACTAAGCAATTTCTTACATATGTTTATTGTCACATTCTACAGTATGCTTCTCAGTTCAGAAAAATGAAGGATCTGAAATTGTAAAGTTATCAGTAAAACTTTTGTCTATGAAGTTGGGCATAAATGGACATGAGGGGAATGGTCATTTTATTCTAACCTTATTATTATGTATATGAAATTGAGATTTAGCATTTGTGACTTGTTCTGTACATATGTTTATATGGCTCAATTTACTGTGACAAAGCAGTAAAGAAAAATGGGTTTCTAAAGAGTAATATGGACTGCCTATTTAGATATGCGAAACAGATTACACTGAAGACTATTTTGCCTGGTAAAATAGTAGTGCTTTATTTTACTAGTTCACTAGTTTATTTCTTATATCAGGTTCTCCCTCATTAAATACCTGGAAGGTCAGTCAAAAGCATGAGGATTTTCCTCTGGTTCTGTACATGTAGTTAGGCTATGAACAATCTTAAATTTACTCTGTCCCCCCTTTTTTTTGCTTGAAGCATTTGGTTGCTGAGGATGGAAAAATGTTTTTATTCATTCTAGAAATTAGTTTGTGGTTATGAGTGCCAGTGGGTGAAAAACAGGCAATCCTGTTAAGAAATAGTAGGACAAGTTATTTGGTGTTTGGGAGGTATTTCTACTTACTGGTGTCAAGCAAACCTTCTCAGCAGAGACCATAGTATCTCACAGTTTATGCTAAATGGCACTTGCAGTGAGATGCTACACTAAGATCAAGAAAAACCTATGAGAAAATCAAGACAAATCCTAGGAAGGAGATGATTTGAGATTAACATTAAAAGGCCATGATAATCTGAATGTTTCTGAAAGTAAGACCACTGTTAAAAAATCATTAGCTCATAAAAGTTATGCATAAATGCTTTGTTTCTATTCCATGGACAAAGAGATGTCTCTAGGTGTTTTGTTGGTGAAAATCTAGTCAGATTTTCTTCTGGAATGGAAAGACTTGCATGACCAACAAAAGGAAAATTTAAAATGCTTCCCACACTTTTTCCATTATGTGCAGGCAATAAAAGTTATTAGGAGGACACTTGCTACCTTGGTATTGTCAGATTCACCACAGGGCTGCCTTCATCATCCCAGAGGGAATTACATGATTAATGATCAGAGTCTTGGCTCATGGCTGGAATCAAATAGATATTAAAAATCTTCCTAAAGGCTGTTGAGCTGACCTAAGTTTTATGTTTCTAAATATTTGCTTTTATTCCATATTCTGAGGTCATCTAGAAGGAAATAGTATTTCCTTTTTTTTTCAGTATGTGAGGTAGGGAAAGAAAGCCGAACAAGAACAAAAGAACTTCTATTAAATCTATCCAGCAGAAGCCATAGTTTTTTCCGTGTGCTGAAACGAACTGTATCATTCCCACTTCTACTATATTTATTATTATATCGTCTAAGCAGAAAGTAAACTTGATTTAAAAGTTCATTGATTTAAAAAATGATTTAAAACTCTTGACTTAAAGATTAAAAGAATTAAACAGATGGTTTTTTATCTTACTTCATGCTACATACTCAAATGGATTTACTAGATGTTTTTATTTAGTTTCCCAGATTACGATGTGCCCTGAGTTTTGGTCTTTTTTTAATGCAAAGTTGCTCAGCTCTAAAAGGGATAATGGACGATTCTTGTACGATAATATTAATATATGCATCTTTCTTCATTTTTCATCATGCTTTAAAATATTTGTAAAAATTATTGTAATTCTGTCCTGTATATGTTGAATTTAGGGGCATTATGACTGATGAACAAAAAGTTTGGAGAAAAGCAATAAAGGAGTTGGGCTCAGTGATCCTTATGGGTCCTTTCCAGCTCAGACTATTTTATGGTTCTATGGCTGGGTTGAGACTGTGGGACACCCTGAAAAAACGCATGAAAAATGTGGTCTTGAAATTTTTTAGATTAAATAGATTCCCTCTAAGTGTGTCATTATGTGAAGGAATAAAATAAGATGGAAAAAAATCTACCTAATGTTTGAATAGGATTGCTTTTTGTTTTGCTAATTAGCCCTTATTTCTTCTGTCACAACAGTGCTTAGCTACAGAGAAGACAGGTTGACAGAATGACTTTAAATCTTTTGCTGACTGAAAATTAAACCCCCAATCATGAAGATACTGACATGGCTGATCAGCAGCTTCCTGGGTGCACATCTTCAGATTCTTGCTGAATACAGTGCCTTTTGCATAAAATGCTGCACCAGCTGAAGAGCATTACAGCTTTAATCTCCAACCTAACATCTCTGTGATATTACAGAGGAAGATGAATACAGGTGGGATGAATATTGTTCTCATATTTGTGGGTCAGAGTACACATCTCTTTAATTCTGGAGGAACATCTCCAGGACAAATGGCCTCCAAACTATAGTAATGAGAGAAGCTCCTTTAACCCTGAGGTCTTGTTTCTTAGCCAGATGGACCAGTCAAGGTCAGATGCACTGGAACAGCACTGGCTGCTTGGATTTGCTTAGGGAAGGAGAGGTGCAATGCTGACTGCACAGCTGCTACATCAGTGTCTGTAAAATACCACTGATGCAGTAACATTCCAGTGATCAGCCATGGAATACTGACAATAGACAAATGAACAGAAGTAACCTCACTTCTGGTAAAGTTCCAAAAACTTATAAATCTGAAGAAAGATTGTCTATCCAAAGCTACTCTATATATTGTAACTGTTAATGGGGAGAGTCAGCCCTATGACTTGGCCACCTGTACCAAAATTAGTTCCTTCTGCTAGTAAAGAACTTTAGGAGCTACAGTAAAAATTAGAAACTCTAATGTGCTCAAGCTGCAAAAGTATGGGGCGCCTTTCTGCCCACAGCCATGAATGGCCCATGATAGGCATTTTTTTCTTGTTATCTTTGACATTTTCCTTTATTGATAGAATGGTTTAATTCCTTGTGTTTGTTGAAGAAAAAGAAGGATAAAAAATATTTAAACAAAGGTGAAATAATCAAGTTTTTTATTCTCCAAGAAATGTTGTTAATACTTCAGTTCCCTAGTGCCTTTTACTCACAGAGTGTATATGTACACTTTATGGTAAGTTGGAGCCCAAATTTGACTGCAATTTACTTCAAATCCATACTAAAATGGATTTTATAACCTAAGTCTTGGAAATTGTTTTATGGCCTAGTTTACAGCAAATAAACATACTAGTCTTGATTCTCAAATGGAAGAAATGACTAGTCAAAATATCAAAGTGGCTTAGGAAACAATCTATGCCTTGAAAAGATGCCAACTAGAAATAATGAGGCTATTCTGTTTCCTAGGAATTGTGTGATGAAAGGATTCTAAAGTTAGTCTTCTGTCTTAGCTGAATCTCTGTCTACATCTGAGCGCTGAAGCATTTCTTTCCTCTCTATTTCAATCCAATGATAAGCAGGTTAATTTAAGCCATCGTGAGAGCAGAGCAAGAGCTCTCAGATAATTGTCTTGTTTGCTGCTGGGTATTGCTTGCTAATGAGTTCTGTGGCTCTTTACTGCAGTCTGAGATCCTTCCCTATCTGTGGACAAAACAGCAGTGATGTCCAGAGAAGTTCTGATGTGTTGTTTGGAAGAAAGCACAGTTTACAGCCATTACATTTTACCTTGAATTAAACACTAGCAGGAGGCTGGAATAATGTGAAGAAACAGGTTCCTGTCAAGCAAATCTAGGTGGACTCCTATCTGCAATGGGAGTTTCCACTGACCACCTTCTTGTAAATAGTAGGAATTTTGTTGAGGTTAAATTACCATGGATGCTTGTTTTCCTTCCTTTTTTGTTCCCTCAGATCTCTTTGCTACATACCTCATTACGCTCCCCACTAACAATCACCTCACCTCTATTATCTCCTGCTTTACCCTTCCTGCCAATCCCTAGGGCTGGCACCAATCTGCATTATACAGCTCTGTCAGCTACAACCTCTTGGCCTTCCTACCCCAGCTTCCAGGCTTTGAAGCTCTGAGATGAAGATTGTCATTAGGTAGGTAAAGAGAGTAACGAAAGAGTCAGGGAAATAATGTCTTACAGAACAGTCACTTCAAGCTTAGATCCTTCTTTCTTATTCACCTCAATCGCAGCTTTGTGCAATCTAATTGATATGTTTTCTGTTCTGAGAGTGCTCTGACATTTTATCATGCAACATTTCAGAGGAGCTGTCACATCAAGTTTGTCAATATCCAGTACAGGACCTCTTTTCTAAGGTGTGGTTGTAGTTCCAATGTTTACCTGACTCAATGAAGAGTAGGAAAGAAAGACATTATCAGCATCAGAGAAAGTAGTCCCATTTCTGTTGCTTCATGAAATGAAAACCTGCTTATCCAGGACTACCTAAGCTTTCATCTGACAATCAAAATTTGAGTTTCTTCATAATGGCCACAAAATTACAGAATAAACCATGAGGTATCCACAGAAACCAACTTATTGATACAGGAACTGATAAAGGAGTATTTTCATCAATGGTAGCCTAGTGTTTTTTTTATTTAGTATGTTTTGTCTCCAATTTTTTAATTTTTTTTTTTTTTAAGAAAACAGTTTTAATTTCTTTGTCAAGTGATATGACAGTTTAGTTTGTTTTGCATAGTATCTGGACTGATATATCAAATCCAGGGGCCATTGCATTAGATCCCCTTTATCAGATCCCCAGAATTAATTTCAGCACAGATGCCAAGGAGTGAGCAGCCATTAAGAGAGGAAATTTATTTCTAGGTAGGGACTGACATGCTTCTTCAGAATAATTCAAGGAGCTTCACTTTCATGTATTATCCTGTACTTGCTCTTTCAGAATCTGAGCACCTAGATTCTGTCACTACTAGCATGCAATTACTCAGTCAACTTCTTGAAATTAGAGGGAGAACACAGGAAAAGAGGGAGGATTACTTCCTTTTAATTTCAGATACAGTTGAATAATATAATATGGAAATAAATTGAGTGTGTTATTCATCAGAGTTATCAGCCTGGAACTTTTCTTTAGCTAGAAACACATTTTAAAGATCTAAGAGAAAAATTCTTCTGATTCAGAGAAAATAACATACTGATGAAAAATTTTTTGGTTTTATGTGAAAAACGCACTTCAAGTGGTTAAATTATGTATGTCACACTTTGCCTTTACTGAGATAAAATTGTACCTTTAATTATTTGTTAGTGACAGGAGTTTGTCTGCACTCTTGAAACTGTAAGTGTAAAAATTTGGCCTGAATTGCAAATTAAAAGTATATGTCAGTTGCCCGATATTAAGGCTACTCTTTCTTGCATGAAGACAGGCTATAAGGGGAAGAAAATTCCCAGAATAAGCATGTTGGAATAAGGAACAGATGAAATGTTCAGTGACAAAAACATACAGTAGAAAAATATTCCTCAAATTAAAGAGAAGGCACAATGTCTTGCTTTGATCAGTGATCAAGATGGCAGAACTATTTCTTAGTGGATGGTGTGGTTCCTGAAGAAGAGATAGAAATATTCTAGTCTGTTAGAGATGGTCTTATTCTACTCCTTTATGTAGCTTACTTACAGAGAAACTTCCAAACACATGTATTACATAGGATTTAACACTTTGGAGAGAATTACCAGTTGTAAAATTTCATTTTTGTTTTTAACTTCATGGAACCTGGAAGTAAAAAGGTGTTAATCTGCTTTGCTTTATTCTTTGAGGACATCTTTAGGTCATAAAAAGCCATGCACATGAGTTGGGAATGTAACTTTCCAGGGATGATAACCTATCTAGCAACTTTGAAAAGAAAATGCAGATTTATAGACTTCATTGCTCTAAAATGATTGTACACCTAAGTTGGCAAAATAACATGCAAATGAGCGTAAGTCTCCTCTGCAAATAAATGGAAACATATCTCACCCAATCTAAGGTGTAATTTTGAATGAAAAACAGTTTATTAGTAGTAGTTATGTGGAACAGAGTTAATAACTGCTTAATTAATTCAATTGAACAGAACAATATTTGAAAGTGAAGCTGATCAAAAACTGAAAGCCTTCACAAAACAGTAACTGCAAAAGAAAAGCTGCTTTACCAGCTCTTTATAGCAATGGCATGGCTCTTCAAGGTTACTTGTATTAAGAAGGCATATATTTGATCTTTATTCTTCATCTGAAAGAGTTTACAATTATCAAAATCTGATTTGTTGAATACTTAAATGCAATCTCACAATCAAATAATTAGAGTGGGAAGGGCCATTTATTTTGGTTACGTATGTGTTCCCTCCCGGGAAGTTTCCCTTTTTAGACAATTTCAGCAAAATGTTAAAAGTTGAAAATTAGATACCTGAATTTTCATACACACTTGATTTCATTTGAATAAGCCGATGTCTCCACAGAATTTTTTGTTGGTTTTTATAACACAAACAGAGCAGTCAACATGTACTAGGTTTCTTGTTGAAATATTAACACAGAGTAACAAAATTGGAAATATTTGAACTAATTGATATTAAATTGCAGAATTTAAGCTGATAGTTTTCAAAGGGAGATTAAAACCCTCCAAAACAACAATACATACATGCTAAAATATATGCTGATTCTGTTATTCTACAGTTAAGTAATTTATCTTGGCAATTATGCATAATAGAAAAAAGATAAGTCATTTAATAACTGTCTTACTTTCTTATATAGTATACAAAACCTGATTATTGCAATTTATTAGTTATTATATTTGAAGAAATTACTCTGTATTTTTTGCTGTACTTACTTGAAAGACAGGAATTAATGGTTCTACAGGAGACAGATGGCAAAATAATTACATGCTGAAATTATTAATACTGAATAGAAAGAGCTACAACATCAACAGTTGTGAAAGATGCTGTCATAGGCAGCCTTACCTTTGTTGTAACTCATGCATGCAGCTTTGAAAACGTGTCCCTCAACAGCTATGGCAGCTGTAGAGTGAATTCCAACTTCTGACTTTCTAAAATCAAGTCAGTCACTGTGTGACTTATTAACATAATTAGTTGTCATAAAGATGCCAGCTTGAATATGTACTTGCTAATGAGCCATCTGAAATCTGGTGTTTCTTCCCCTTGCCTTCCTTCCCCAGTTAATGCTTGGGGTTCTTTTTGAGAAGCAAGGATTGCATGATTACTTCCTAAAATGATTGACTCTGATCTTTTATCCTGAAGCATCTGACCTAGGGGATCCAGATAAAGTGGAAAATTTCACCTTACAGAAATGTTGTTCTTTGTGGATTCTGTGGAAAGTGGAATTTATCAAGTTTTTAAATTAGTCTTTTCACACTGTTGAAAAGATATATTAAAATCCTAATAAAAGGTTAGAAGCTATGCTCTCGCTTTCCCTTTATACATTACAGAAGGCTTTCTCATGGTCAGATAAGTATTATATCATTTCTGTCATCTTGTGCTAAAGCCTGTAAACGAATCCATTTATTCTCTTATCAGTTTTGCACTATATAAAGGAAACATATACTCAGTTAAGTGCAGAACTCCCAGTGAAATCAATGGGAATCTCATGTTTTAGGTGCCTATGAACATTCCCTGGTACCTAAGTGAATCCCAATGACACAACCACTTTCAAATCTCTGGCTTTTAAGGAATGCTTTCATTTTTCTGCACAGAGGTAGGGAAAGCAGTCAAATGCTCCGGATAACTAATTTTAACAGGGATATTCCTTTATAGCCAAGTGCCTTGATTGCTGCCATCCTTTTCTCTTTCAGTCTTTCCTGCTATTACTTCTAAAACTCATTTACATATTGACATATTTTTTAGTATAAACTCCCAAACACTGGTATAAAAATTTACATACATGGTGTAACACATCTTGTGATAGGAATAACAATGTAGAATTCAAAACAAAGATTTTGATTGCTAGAGCAATCTGGAGTTCCAGATGTTTGTTTTACCTAGCTGTAAATGTTGGGGAAGGAACAAACTGTGACCCGATAATACATAGTTTTAGTTATCTGTTCCTGATTAGATGAAATAGAGCCAGAAATTATAAAATAGGTTTCTGCTTGAGCAAGGTGTCTCATGAGGGCAATCCCAAACTTCTCCTTATTAACTATATATTGTTATAGTGCATATGTCTAGAATTTTTGTTTAAGTTATATCCATTATATTGTATAAATTATATATGTTTATTTTAAATGCTGCAGTCACCATCTTTTACATTACAACTTCATGCAGAACTCATGTGGTAAACAGTAAATTTGGGGTTAACCGTTTTTTGCTGGAAAGTTTAAAGCCATGTCTCCCAGGAAAGCATTCTAATAGCCTGATTAAAAGCCAAAGTAGACTCTTTCTGGCATCTGCAACTGTGTAATTTTCATCAAACAGAAACAAACAGAAAGGAAAGGAATTGTAGGATGGTCTTACTCCTTCTTCTTGGTTCTAGAATTCTTTTTACATTTTACAGTTTAGAATCAAAGAGATGAAAATTTCAGAGGTAGAAATTAGAGTTACGAATCCTCACTTTGAAGGTCTCTTTGCTCTCTTTTACTTGGGTTCCATCAATATCTCTCTCCGAGAGGAAGCTGGGGGCTAGAACTGTGTGATTTGCATATACCCTGCTGATTAGGGCTCTTCTGCCTATTAAGAAACAGGGCTTCTTGGAGGATTCTATATGCTAAAGAGTTTGGCAAATTTTCCTGGCTGTTCAGACTACAGATGTTCTAAGACACAAAACTTACACACCCAGGACATTTTTGAATTCAATCAAGAACTGTCTTGCAAGTTAAAGCAACCCATAGACTGGATCACAAATGTTGAGTATGGGTTTGTGAATTTACTCTGCAATTTATGTAAGAAAATACTGAGGAGCCTAAATCCTGACTTGGATTTAAGTGTTGATGTACACAGACACAATGCCAATAAAATTCACACCAGCATTTTACACTTGCTTAGAGGAGAAACAGTTGACAGGAAATGCAATTTGTATTTGAGAAATACATTCATTTAAAAAAGAAAAAGAAACAATAAAAAAAACCACACAAAAACCTCCACCCTGCCAAAAAACCAAAAGTAAACACTTCCAAGTTATAGAGTTTATGCAGTACAACTGAAACAATGTACCATGTTGTCTTTGACTATTCTTAGTAAGAAACACGGAAGGAAGATTTAATACTGATAGAAATTATGAACTTTGATTAGGAGATACATACTGACCTAACAAAAGTGAAAATGAGATTTGATTGGCATGTATCATAGGAAATCAAGAAAGCTCTGCAAGAGGATTAATAATTACCTGATTACATAGTTCTGGATTTAATCAAAAAAGTTGAAGTGCATATGCAACTGTATCACCTAGAATAAGTATGGCAATTGAATTAAATGTGTTTCTGCTAAAAGGAGAGAAAAATTTACAAACTATTTTTTGAGGCTCTAAAAAGCTGGCAAAAATCCCCTAAATGGCAGGCCCCCCCTCTCAAAAAATTGAAATGTGTTTGGATTTTTGTAGCCATTAGAAAATTCAGTAGTGATAAGTGCATAGAATATAAATATGACAGAAAGTTTCAGTTAACATTTAAAGAGATGTACATGTTCCAAGATGTATAGTACATGTTCCATGTACTATAATTCTCAAACACTGAACCCATATTTTTTGAATTCATGCAATATTGCAGTGTGTATTAGCGAATCAAAAGAATTCGACTTCTTATGCTGCTAAACCATTACAATATCAGCAGAAAACTGGATGTTTAAGATTACTGACAGGCCTGATCCTTCAAACTAGGAGCTATACTTAAAAGAGAACCCTCTGTTCTACATCATGTCTTGTTTCTTTGGGCACTCACTACAGGTCAGTTTTCAGTGTGCTGTCTGCTTTTTTTGCTATTTTCAAAGTAGGTTATGCTTTTAGATCCATTAAGACATTATTTGGCTCCTAGCTAACTATTTAATTGAAATGGTTATTAGCAATTAATGTGTATGAGTACATTTTACTTTTAGTATCATCTCATCTCTTTTAACTGAATTTGAAATGATAGAACATTGGATTTGGTAATTTCAAGATTATAATTCTTTCCAGCCATTTTTAATGCAGTTGTAAAATTAGAAATTCTGATCAGAAGTCTACTATGGTAAGAAAGAAGAGAGATTTCCTTAAAAATCCTAGAGTATTTTTCAAGATAAAAAAGTAGTTGTTTTACTTTTTTATGTCTGATTCTGCATTTTCTATAATCATAATAGAGAAGAGTTTACACCAAAATAAATTTAAAAAGGGAATTTGTGAAGATGTTAAGAAAAATACAGAAGAAACAGAAGGAATGCAGCATTTATATTTCTCTATTTGTTTATTATTATCCACATAAATGGCTCTGCTTGAGTTAATGTCTCTGAATTTAATGGTAATCTTTCAATTGCAGTTGTTCAGTAGAAATTTTACTGTGCTTTAGTTTAGGCTCTGAGGGCCCTAATTCACAGAATCATGAAATGGCTTGGGTTGAAAGGAGCTCTTGAAGGTCTTCTAGTCCCAATCCCGCTGCCATGGGCAGGGACATCTCCAACTAGACCAGGTTGCTCAGAGCCCCACCCAGCCTGGCCTTGAACACCTGCAGGGATGGGACAGCTTCTCTGGGCACATTGTTTCAGCTTTATAAAGCTTTTTGTTACCTAAAGGTGTAGATGAATGTACTAATGCAGGTGTCTTTGAAAAACCTAATACGGTGATACAGCTTCAAAAATACGCACATATTTACTGTATGAATACTTAATGCCACTGAAGGTGTTTTGCACTGAGTTGCCAGGATTATCGTCTGTGGAGAGTAGCAGGCAGCAACTCATCTTAACTTTGTAGTCTTCCCAAAGAAACATAATTAAAAACGTAATTTGCCCCTTTGCATGAAATGAGTTTTAACATGAATGCTTCAGTAAACAGATCTACCTATATAATTAAAAGAACATAACAAAAGCTATTTAAAGCCCAGAGAAGGAGAAATATAATATAAGGTCAACTCAGTGTTTCATCCTACAATCATTTTCATTGCCAATTAGACACAGGTGTGTGCTACATAAATAAGAAAAGTGATAAGTGTGATGGATGTGATTATTATTCATCTCAAACATCCTTTTCTTTTTTTCCTCCCTGTTCTAATTAGATAGTTTCCAGCTGTTCAACATGTGCTGCTGAGATATGGCATTGGAAAATCACATTGAAAACACAACACAACCATTTTGAATGCAGTATTCTCTTAAAATAGTGTTGGAAATGTTATGACAAACATTTAAACAGACTTAGACAAAAAAAAATCAGTTCTGCAACAAAAGCAGTGAAGAGAAAAATGTATTTCAACTTAATAATGTAAAAACAGAATGAAAGCCAGATGTACAGTGAGAGGAGATTGCAAGGTCTCTTGGAAAAAGGAGATGACTTTATGTGAATGAAAATTATCCATGTATAATTCCATAATGGTAAAAATGGTTAATTGTCATCAACATCGAAGATCTTAGCTGCATCTTTCCACTGATTAGCTAGTTGAACCTAACATTCCCAGAAATGGGCTGGACTCTTCAAGAAGTCAGACTGGAAAAGTGATAGTGAATTGCACCTTAGCAAATTTAGGCTTGTCTGGTTCACAGTCTGATGTGATTCTGAATGGTGTGATGGACAAATATTACTACCAGGTCTCTAGGGCAGTTCATAAAACCAAAAATCACAGGCAATCAAAGTGGGCTAGAGAAATGCCCCTACCCACAAGTAGCCATAAATTGATTGTTAATCTACTTAGTTAAAAACGGAGTTGTTGAACAAGGAGTGTATGATTTGGAGGGTTTCTTCTTCCTCATTCTTGGGTGCAGCTGTGTTTTTACGTTTATGCATCTTCTAACACACTTTGTTTACTTGTTTTTTCTTCGTTGGTGTCGTGGTTTTGATCCTGGCTAAGTGCCAGGCACCCACAGCAGCCGCTCACTCGTTCCCTTCCCTGCCACAGCTGGGCAGATGAGGGAAGGAGAGGGGAAAAAAACCAAGGGAATTAACTCAGAGGTCTATGAGTTGAGATAAGGAACCGGGAGAAAACGCTCCAAGGACAAACCAGGCTCAGCTTAAAAGTTGCAAAAGTGAAAATTTATTACTACTTGAGTTAGAAGGAGGATATGAGAAATAAACTAAACCTTTAAAAGACACCCGTCTTTCCACTCCCCACCCCTCGCTCCCTCCCACCAACAGTGCAAGGGGGGCAGGGTGTGGGGGTTCAGGTCAGTCCGTTTCCAAGATCTTCTTCCCCTGCTTAGGGAGAGGAGTTTTTTCCTCTGCTTTTGCCGTGGGGTCCCTCCCACGAAAGACAGTTCTCTGTGAACCTCTGTGGCGTGGTTTTTCTTGTCCATGGAATGCAGTCCTCCAAGGACAAACTGCTCCAGCATGGAAGCAGGGGGCCCCTCTCTCTCCAACCGGGTCTCCCACCTGGACTGCAGTTTCCTCCGACATCCACCCGCTTCAGCGTGGTCACCTCCTTCACAAACTGCGGGACTTTTATCTCAGTCTCTGTCTCTCACTGGGCTGCACCTGCTACGGCTTCTCTGGCATCTACGGCTCCTGCGGCTTCTTCCATGGCTGCTGCGGCTGCTGCGGCTTCCGACATCTCCCGCTCCAATGTTGGCACCTCACCCACGGACTGCGGGTGGCTCTGCATCCCTCATGGACCCCATGGACCGCAGGGGGGACACCCCGCCTCACCATGGGCTCACCACGGCCTGCAGAGGAATCTCAGCTCCAGAACCTGGGGCACCTCCTCTCCCTCCTTCTCCACTGACCTTGGTGCCTCCATGTTGTTTTCCCTCACATGTTCTCACATCCTCCTCCTTCTCTAACTAAAAGCAGCTGCGTGTGCATTTTGTTTTGATTTTTCCTTAAATATGTCATCACAGAGGCGTAACTAACTTTTCTAATTGGCCCAAACATGGCCAGTGACATGTCCATCATCTTCAGAGCCATCCATGATTGGCTCTGCTGGAAATGGTGAAGAACTCCAGAAACTTCTCACAGGAGCCATCTTTATGGCCCCCTCCCCACTACTAAAACTACAACAGTTGGTCTGCAAATGTGTCTGACTCGGATAATCTGGGGGATGTTTCATTTTTTGTGGATAAATTCCTTTTTTTATCTGTTACCCTGAAAGTATTTTTCCCTGCTACCAAGGTTTCTTCCCTCCAGGAGCAGTTGGAGACCCTTAAGGTTTTGTGCTCACAGGGCCTCTGCGATCATCGTGTACCTGTACTGCTGGGGTCTCCTGTTAAGGTCCCATTTTATTTTCTTCAGTAGTCAAGCTGTAATGTCCTGATAAGGTAAAAAGTACTTTATTAGCACAGCCTGTTTGCACGTATTTCACATGTATTTCTATTCTAGAGTCATTGATTGAGTAATTGACTCTACAAGGACTAGATGCCATTAGGAGATATAGATATGTATAGATGTATAGATATACATATCTATATCTATAGCTATATCTATATATATGTAATGCTTTCAGGACTATTTGTTAAAAAGTTGTGTTGCAACATGAATAATAAAAAGGTTTTTTTGTTTCCTTTGCCTTAAAGATCTGGGAAAGGCATCATACATGGTAGGCCAATGCAGGACAAAATTATTCTGTTGTCCTTGGTCTTCTGATTTCATTGCTGCATTTAAACACATGAGGCAGTCTGAAGGTGTATTTTCGGAGGGCTATTGGGAAAAACATGAGTAGGCAACATTTTGAGCTTCTTTGTCACTCTCAGACTAGGAGTCCTGTCAGCCCCTGTGTGCTGGCAGCTGAGGTGTGCAGGTGGGGTGTTTGGGTAAGACAGCAGGAGACCCTTCAGCAGCAGCAGCCAAGGGGCTACGCAAACATCGGGCTCCCCCCTGGAGGGCATGGATGGGGCTGCACAGGCTGCCTGGAGCCAGAGAATTAACACTGGGTAGGGAACTGCTGCAGCAGTCCCTGGTGAGCTCAGAACCTGCTAATTAGTGCTAGAGGCACCTGCTCTGCCCCTCCCCATTGCCTTCACCCAATCAAGAAAGCAAGTTTCTTCTCCCAGGGCACAATACGCCCCCTTTTTTAAAAAATCCGTTATGTGTCTCCAAAGAAACAACAGGATTTTAACAGTGCTTTCCTTGACCTTCTTATAGCTGTACACCTTGTGAGTACCAAGCCAAATACTGCTGTTTTGTTGAGCACCAGTAAATACATATAGACTTGCAACTTGGGAAGTCATCTGTAAGTGCTGAGGCTTTATTTGCTAATAAATAAAATCCTCTCTGAGTTTCAGCTACACAGTTTGAGAAACTAATGTAAGCTTTGAAATACTTTTCTGCTTTTTGTAATTAGACAAAGACAGTTTAAAGACTTAAAGGCATATTGCTAAGGAAGTGCAGAAAAATTTATAGCATACAGTTTGAGAATTCAAGAAAAGGTAAAGAAAAATTTCAAAGGTGTTGCTGCTGTTGGAAAAAGTTTTCACAGTTCTGGAGTAACTTGTGATGAAATACTTTTGGCTTTTTAATATTATTTTCTTCGCTAATCACAAAAGACTTTTTTTGTGATTTGCTAAGTTCTTTTTTCTTTTCCTACTAACTGTAGATGAGTATGAAAACTTTAAGTTCTAGGTTTTAAAATTTTGCATGCTTCTTATATTATTTGGGGTTTTTTTCCTGACAATAGGCTGTCTCTTCCTTTAAACACTTGATTTCTCATATAAATTGTAGCCATTAATTTTGTATCTTATGTTCTTATGAGATTATTCACTAGGAGTATAACATGCCAATTAAAATGCTATTACTTCTGACAAAATTAATTATAATTCAAACTCAAGGGAGAAAAAAATTCAAAGGAAGACTTCAGATGACAAAAGAATGCTTTTTATGATTTCCAATGTTTCTCAGGTTTCTCCTATTTATGGAGGTCAGGGAATGGGACATGACTCTATATCTTACTAAAGTTCTTTGGAGGAATTATTATTCTTTCTATTACTGAAATTCCAAATATTTATCAGATGACAGCAAGAAGTGGAAATAATTTAGGGTAAGGTTTTCAGCTATTTCTATGCCACCACTTAATGCGTATATGTTCAAATTGAACAGAAGTGAGTTTGATGTCCTTCCCTTTCCTTATGGCTATAGGTTGATGTGTCTTTCAACTTAAGCTTTTGTTGTGGCCTGATCTTAATATTTTTTTTTTTTTCTGTTCTCCCTTGCCTATAAGCCCATGCTCATCTATCCTCTTGGGTTTTCCTATTTCATACTGTCTCAAGAGTTCCTAGACAAGCTTGAAGATAAAAACACCCATTCAATAAATGTTAGCCTAAGAAATATTTATCAGACTCGGTGATTGCAGATATGAAGCTGCTCTAACGTTCCAGGGAATCACATACCACAGCCACATGCTTGGTGAGTGTTTTCAAAAGCCTACATTCTTGGCGATGGTATTTTATTAATGCACAGCTCATTCTCTATAATGACAGTTGTTTTGGCTTAGAAACAAAGCAGATTGTGGAAAAGCAGTGGCAGAAATTCAGAAGTGCTAGCATTAGACAAAATCATGACTACTGTCTTTTGTTTGAATTAATTCTTCATCTAAAGATGGTCTATGCATCCATGCACTGCAATTTTTAAATTTGCTTTCTATATCTTCAATGATAGCAAGAATGAACAGCCAGAAATAAAAACCACAGTGATGGGTGGGGCAAACATGATCAATTGTGGTGTTTCTAAAGTAGAAAATAAAGGATTTAGCTCTACTGACGTCATTAATAAGGGATAGGCTTAAGACTCTCATGCCATCCTATCACTCCCTCCAAAACAGGGAGTATCAAATGAGATTTTGTAGCAGCTCAGATTTGGGTTAATATCTAGGGTGAAAACTGTTGGTTTTATTTTATTTGTATAGAGCCATAAAACAGTTCGCTAAGAGTTGCAAAAACAGAGTTGAACACTCCTGCTTGCAGAGACTTGAATGCAAATAAATTTGTAACTGAGGTGATAAAATGCAGCATCCTCTGGCATATTTTACAAATGTTTTAGGATAAATTGTTCAGTTCAGAACTCATAATTCCACTGACTTGTTGGAAGAGAATTTTCAGGATTAGAGGTGGGTAGGTTAAATAGAATACTGATCTGCCCCAAGAAAAATGATAGGGGGAAAAAGACCACCTTAATTTTATTATCTATTCTTACAAATAAAATTTATATTGGTTAACATAATGCATGGAGATGTTGGGAAGAAAGCACAAAGGTTTCTTGAACCTGGTTCAGTGGACAAAAAGGATTAGCTTGAATGTGCAAACCTAAAGCAATTTGTAAGACGTGCTAAGGTGCTGCTTTCCACATACAAAGGTGTGTTAGCATTCTGCATTGCAAACTGTGTACGTGCACATATAGGCTCTATGCCCATGTGCCTGCTGGGAACTCCGGGCATGGACCTTTGTTGGACTAACAGATCTGGCCCCTGTTCCTTCAAGAAAGAGGTTGTTTCTGGATAGAGGTCATTAACTGCTTTTTTTACCTAACACAATATTTGGCTAGTTCTTGTACTGGAAATAAAATGACGTTTCTGCCATGACCATTTAGGTTTCGTGTTTGAGGGGGAATCACAGAGTATTTTCAAGTTAGAATAACTATGTGGGGCCTGATCAAAATTTTCACTGAATCAGGTGCCTTGTCTTTGGACAGTGGCAGGAAGCTTGTGTCTGGGAAACAGCATCGATTCTGAATATGGTGTGGTGCTTCAAAAAAACTATCCCCACCCTACAGCATTTAAGGCTAATTGAAAACTTAGGGAAAGATAAGGTCTTTATAAATTTTTACACTAAAACAAAGTGGGGCTCTTGAAAGAATGTAAGTTGTAGAATATCTGTGTATTAACACTGGTGGTTTTGGTTTATCTGTGGCTCAAGACAAGATATGTGTTTTGCTAAAGAGTGGATTGTGAAATACCAGCTCTGTTCTGTGGAATTTAAATTTGTCTCTGTTATGTCTCAGTGATACTGAGAATCTTGGGATTTTTTTGGTTTATTTAAACATCTCTAACCTCCACAATTCTATGATGCAGGCTTCACATTTAGAGTGAAAGAATGGTATGGTTATTCACCATCGTGACAGGTGCCACCCCAGAACTACATGTAGGGAAAATATGAGCAAGGTCCCCTCTTCTTCCATTAATTTTCCTTGTGATTTTGTCCATTCCTTATTTGCCTTGAACTGTACTAATGGGAGATTGGGGGCAGGGGTGGTTTTCAGTTAGTTTTTTTTTTAAAATGCAATTCTGGCCTTTTACAGGAGAGCTTGTCTAGGAGGAGCACTTGTGCAGGAGTATAGAACTTCCACAGGGCTTACCGAGGGGATCAGAAGTGCTATAACTCTGTTTCAAAACTGTTTCTTATCTTCTCAGAGTTTAGATTTATTGAAGGTTGAGAAGGAATAAATCCTGCTAATGCTTTAATAGGCCTGTCATGGTTTAAGCCCAGCTGTAGATGAACACCACACAGCCACTCAGTCCCCATCTCCCCATGACCCAATCTGGTGGAATAGGGAGAAGAATCAGAGTAAAACGTGTAGGTTAAGAACAGTTTAATAATTGAAAAGAAAGTAAAAATACAGTAATAATAGTAAATTATAATAATCATTACAATAATCAGGAAAAAAACCCAACAAGTGCTGCACAGCACCAAACATAAATCAGCCCTCTGTTCTGGGTAACTCCCTGAGTTTATGTACCAGGCATGATGTTCCATGGTGTGGAATATCCCTTTGGTGAGTTCAGGTCACCTGTCCCAGTTGTGCTCCCTCCCAGCTTGTTTTCTTTGCCTACCTCCTCACTGGCAGAGCACAAGACAAGGAAAAAGAAGTATTTGGCTTAAGATAAATGCACTTAACAAAACCCCAAAACATCAGTGTATTATCAACACCATTCTCATTCTGAATCCAAAGCACAGCACTGTAACAGCTACTGAGAAAAAAAATGACTCTATCCTAACTGAAACCAGGGCAAGGCCTATCACTGAAACAAATTCTAATCCTGTTTGAACTACTACTATGCTTTTCTCACTATTTCCATCACCTTTAGGATGCTAGTCACTATATGCAACACAAGTTGTTAGAAACATGAAGATATATTCACTGAAGATATTTTCACTCTGCTTAGTTTATTTGTAAGGGTGAAGGCCAAGAGCTTGTATCCTTCCTGTTCTATTACCTAGATGTCTTTTTTTTTTTTTGATCAGTTGTGGGATAATTTACTTTTCAATTATTAATATTCATCCTTTTAAATGGCTCTATCTGGTTCATCTGTACCTCCTGCTGTTAGTATCTTTTTACATGCTCTTTTTTTTTCTGTGTACTCTTCTAAAAGTACTCTTCATTACTCTTCCACATCTGACCCATTTCCCATTGAAAAGTACAAGTCTTGTTCATTGTATTTCTTTCATGAATATGCTTTTAAAGTTTATTTTTTTTAAGATTGGGGAACATATTTTGGTGTGTTTTTTCTTATACATCTGGAGATACACATCAACCTTTAAGGAATTTTTATGATTTCTTACAAGTTTGTATTAATTTTCTAGAAATAAGTTCATTAATATTATTATATGATAAATGTTGTTGAACTTCTCTGCAGAATTCCTGGCAGTTTCATTAAAAATGAATAATTTAGTGGTCTTTTAATTAAACTTTCATGTACTGATCATGAGCATGATAATCCTAATATGTAACTCTAATTAACACAAAATATTTGTTGCAATGAAGAGGCCTGTTTTTTAAATACAGACTCTCTTCAGTTTAAATGTCAAAATACCATAGTCTTGAGAGACTGGCAAGGAGCAAACTTATGTCATCTGTTAAAATACCTCATTCTTTATTATGAGTATCTTTCACAAATATCTTAGAATTACTATTCTTTTTCTCATTATTTTAGTGAACAACTTCACTGTCTTGCAAACAGTCAAATCTAACAAATAATTCCTATCACACTATTATTTTTATAGCATTCTTGTAAGGACTTAGATAAATGGTGAACACAGTTTTATTCTGTTTATGTATAACACAATATTTGCCTTTGCTAACACCTAACTCAAGCTAACAGTATATCTGTATCTTGAAGACTAAAATTGGCTGATGTCTGTATGGTCTAATTATGTGAACTTTTTAAGAGGTTATTTTTTTTGGAAACCCAATGTAAGTAAAGGAAGAAGCTGTCATATGTCTAGCTGTGTATTAAATTTTCCAAATGAGAGTTTGAACTTGAAGTTGCTTCCACAAGATTTCTCATTAGCCAAGGTGTATTATTTATTTAGAATTTTTACAAAGGCATATATGTCCCACGACATGAGCCATATACTTCCACATGTCTTGCTTCTAACAGCATAGTTGAGGTGAAGGACTGAGAAGAATCTCAGTGCCAGAACTTTAAAACAGATTCATGAGGAGATTAAATTTTTGAAGTGAGTATAATATTTTCCTCTTTTTATGCATTCATATTTTAGGGAGTCGTGGCTTCTGGGTAATGACACATACTTGTTTTGGTTTTGTGTCCTGGCTAGTAGATGTGATACTAGATGAAAATTCTTGTTCCAAATCCAAAGCAACACAATAACATTTTTACATGCTTGCATGATTTTCATAATTCACTTTTACTATTTTAGAATTTTTTTTCTGTCCCTCAAAAAAAGTTTGTCCCTAACCAGTCAAACACTAAAACCAGCAACTTGTGCCTTACTAAGGCTGCCAGTGCAGTTTGACTGGGGAATAACGAAGTGAAAAGGATCTACACTTAATTTTTTCTTTTTCCTCCTGTGCACATTGCATTATTTCAAGTGTCTGAGTCATGGACTGATTTGCTGAGTAGGTTATTGAATCACTCTTCAGTCATATCCTCATTTTACCCATGATGTGTTGCAGCCAGAATTGTGGAATCACCTCACACACTGAGGTCTGCTTGGCCTCTGTCAGCCTAACAGTCTATGAAACTTGAGCCATTGATCTGAGCACAGTGAGTATGCTGACATACAACGTTTAGAGAACTAGCTGCCTATGAATTCTTATAAGAACCTCAGTTAATCAGTGTTTTTTGTCTTATTTTTAACACGTCTTTTTAGCTATATTTGTTCCTGATCAATTTATGAATTGCAGAGAGAGTGTAATCGTGTACAGTCTGAATAAATCATGGAAATGTTTGGTGAAATAAAATCTAAAGATCTGGCAAATAGTTGCATTGTTTTTATACGCTTGCTAGGTAAAACAATATTCACACACTCATAATAAAGATTAAAAAGAAAATGCTATTTAAATTTCAAATTTTCCTTAACCTAAGGATTGCCATTATTACATTAGCAATAAAGTCTTCATTTAAAGCCTCATGTGCTCTCACCACAGTATCTGGAAGAAGTAATAACAGACCTCTGTGGTTTTGCCTAAAAGGACAGGAAAACTGTCCTGTGCTGTTTGCTCATGGACTCTTGCCTACCCTGCAACACTGCTATGGTGCTGTGACATTTCAATGCCCTAAGTATCCATCTGCTGTCATGCTGCTGCTGTGGGTTTTATACTTCTTTTCCAACCACAAGAACAGGACTTTAAAGTTCACTTATGAAGGGGAGAGAGGATGTGTAGTACTCCAAAGCATTGTGTTAATAACTGAAGTAACAGTGTACAGAAAAAGTTGAAAGTTTCACTTTTATGAAATCCTGGATCACAGAATGGGTCAGTTTGGAAGAGACTGCAGTGGGTCACCTGGTCCAAACTCCCTGCTCGAGCAGGGTTGTCCTAGAAGACATTGCACACAATTCTGGGAAAGTGGGTAACTTTTTTCAGAGACAGGAATGTCATTCTGAAGTGGGATTGCAGAGAAGTACCCATGCTTAAACAAACATTGTTACTAGTTTAGAAAAATAATTTCCTAGTATTTTGAGAAGTCATTCTATTTGCAGCACTGAAACCTGCAAAATGTATTGATAAATGTAAAAGGACTATACTAAGTGGGTTAATAGAGGACAATAGTTTTAAGATGTCCTGATAGGTGATTATGAAATCATAATGACCATCTTTAGATTTTTCCTCTTTTGCTTTTGTTTGGTTTGAACCTCTGCTGAGACTGTCTAAGCAGCATAATAATACTTTTTACCATGTTTAATCACTTCTTGCTCTGCTCTTTAATTTGTAATTTAATTTGAAATTTGTAAAGTAGTGTTGGCAAACCCACAGAAAAGGAGAGGAGAAAAGAAAATGAATGCTAAATACAGCAAATAATATAAATTTTGAGGAAGGGGGATGAAGTCACCAATCCTTCTGATTCTACCAAAATTGATATTTGAGTAATGCAAGTGATTAATATTAACTATTTATAATCAGAATAGGATTCATTGTTGGATTTATTACATATTGTCCATATTTTATTACTGTGATCTTTTTGCTGTCTGAAGTGCAGAGGACTGATCAGATTTCTGCATTCCTTTCAGTGTACCCTCTTCATACCCTTTCCCTCTTTTGAAGAAATTCACATTACTGAGAGATGGATATCAATGGAGATACTCTGGTTCAGCAACTATATTTTAACCAAGGGCTGGCATAATAGCAATTTAAAAAGTTAATCAGCATACCAGGAACACATATCTTGTTTAAAAAAAGAAAAAAGAAAAAAAAGAAAAAAAAAAACAACGAACCCCAGACACAAAACCAAACTCCCAAACTCTGGCTTGATACATTTTTTTTAAATTTAATTGGTAATGTTTTGTGCCTGTCAGGACCTTGTCAGTATATTGTTAATCCTAGATGGTTAAGGAGCTGTTGTGTGAAGGTATGAGTGTATATTGTAAATATTGCTGGGATAAGAAGCTGTAAAGCTGTAATTGCAAAATTGCTGTACAGCAGCTGTGTTTTATATATTCCATGTTCATCTCTGAGTTATTAGGAAGTTATGCAAGTCAGTGCACAGGCATCATTTTATGTTAAAGTACTGGCACATCTTCACTGGAAGTCTGGGTGCCTCATTCAGAGCATTCCCAAGCCGGGAGGGGCAGTCTGAGGGAGAGCTGGGTGGAAGCAGAGGTTGTTTCCTGGACCACTGTGTCAGAGGAGAGCATTGAGCGCATTTGGATGTCTGTGCAATTGGTCTGAGGCAAGCAGAGCCCTTTCAAGGCACTGCTGGATGAACCTCACTTCCAGGAGTAAGGGCAGCCCCATGAACATAGGAGTGAATGAAAATTTTGGATGCAGTAACCAGCTACAATCACACATATTTATTTCCCAAGTGCCATAAGCTAGAAGTCCGGTTGTAATTAGTAATTTGTACTAAAGGTATATTGCACATAGTGTTCCTATTTTTGAAGGAAACTATTTTTCTTATTTCAAAATAGGAATTTTGAAATTTCCTATTTTTTTCCTATCTTTGGTTCTATGCTTAGCATAATAAGCTAAGTAGATAAGAGGGGTTTTATTGTTTCTGTTGTTGCAGAAATTGAATCAGTCCTTTGGTTTTCATATTTGGTGGGGGATTTTCAAATCCGTATATATGTGGAACTCATACAATAACATGATTTTGCAGACAATGGGAATAAGCATTGATTTCTGTTGTTTGGTAAGTTTGAAAAGATTGAGCTGTATGTTTTAGTACGATTATAAAATTTGTGGCTTTTTGTTTGCCTTGGAAAGACTAAGATTTTTTTTTTTCCACACAAGGATCATTGAGTGCAAATCTTAAGTGACACAGGCATCAAATCCACAGCCATGGCATTACTAAGACCATGCT
>VYZT01044463.1:0-17719 GCA_013400735.1 Pomatostomus ruficeps | reverse complement strand
ATATTTTTAGTTTATATACATATATTTAGTTTATATATATATTTTTAGTTTATATATATATTTTTAGTTTATATATATATATTTATATATAAATAAATATATATATAGAAGTTTATATATAAGTTTATATACATATATACATTTTTAGTTTATTTTTTTTATAGAAACTAAAAATGTTTTCCGCTGCTCCCCAGGCTAATCAGCTCCCTGAAAATTCTGGTTTTTGCCTCTCTCCGCATCCATCTCCACGGTCCAAGGGGATCAGGAATTTGGGGTGGAATCGGCGCGGGGAGAGCGTGAAATTGGGAACGCGGCAGCCGCCGTTCCAGGCAAAACATCCCCGGCTCTTCCCCCTCCTGCTCGCTCCCGAAAGGGTTCAGGGACTGAGGGAAAAACCCAAATCCCCCCCAAATCGCTTCCTGAATTTGTTTAAGGCTTTTTGGGAGCAGCGGGAGGAGGGGGGAGCACAGACCTTTCCTCCTGGTTTGGGAATTTCGGATGAAAACAAGAGCGGAATGGGGCTGCACGTGGAGTCAGGGATGTGGGGGAGACCTCAGGACGGGGGGAAAACAATTCTCAGGCACCCAACAACTGCCGGAATCACCGGGAAAACCTCCTGGCAGTGAATTCCGAGGGAAACTCCTGCAGATAAAATATTTTAATTCCATGAATTGCTCTTCCTGTGCAATACGGAACCGGCCGGAGCCTCCCCGTCTTTCCTGCAGGTCTGCACGGGGATCAGGAGGGCTGAGAGGGAAAATCAGGATTTCTGCTCGTGTCGGACAGTAGGGAAGGACACGTCCTGATCCCAAAAAACCCCAAAATTTCACAATTGTTTGTTTCTATTACCACGGAACAACAGCTGGGACACTGGGGAGGTTCCGATGCCTGAAGGACTTTGGGGACAACGTGCCCTGAGCTTTTCCTATTGAATTGAGCTGCACAGGAGCTCCCAGAAACCTCCCCAAAATCCCCTCCAGACAAGAACAGCGCACCCCAACCTGCCGGGGTGCCGGCAGCGAGTCAGCCCCGCGTTAGGACGGGAATGAGCGACAAAGCGCAGGGAAAAGCACATTTTTAACACATTTTTAACACATTTTTAACTCTTCTTCTCACTTCTGACGCAGCTCAGTGGGATTAAGAACCACCCAAAGGTCAGGAGGACCTGGGCACCCCGATGCCGGGCTGCAAGGTAACATCTGGAGAGAGGATAAAAATCACCGATGTGAGTTCCCTTCGTTTATTTTTCGGATGGAGCGAACCCACACCGAAACAGCTTCTCAGCGTGGGGACGAGTGGCTTCACCGGGATTGATTGATTGATTTATTCCCTCACTTCTCTCATTTACAAGGACAATTACCCCAGGTATTTTCCTTTCCGGCTCCTCCTGAAACACAAAAACACAACTGCAAAAAAACGAGGAGCGCGTTGCTTATTTAAAGCGCAGAAAAAAGACTTTTTTCTTTCCCCCCTGAAACCCAGATGGGCACGTGAAGAGTTAAAAAAAAATGCAAAAAGTCTATCAGTATCTTTGCCCGGCTCAAAGGATTTCCACTGATTCCTCCCCAGACTTCAAAGCCTCGCCAAGTTTGGCATTCGGGCTGGTTTGAATTAGAGCTCAGCTCTGCGCCGCGGCTTCCCAAGTTCACGGCGAAAATGCCTCCCTTGCTTCTGGAGTTCATTACGGGCAATTTTCTTATCTTTTCTTCATCTTCGGTTTGATCCCCGGCAAATGCAACGTGGCATTCGCCGGCGTGGAATAACAAGGTGCTGCCTTGAAGGCATGTATTGTCTCAGGGGGCTAAAGCCAGAGAAGAAGGGGGGGAAAAAAATAGGATATATGACCCATTCCCTTCACTTTCTGACTCTCGGGGGGCCATAAATTGCCGACTTCAAAGCGTTATTTTGCATTAAAATCAATAAAAAGGTTCAGGGTGGAGGGTGGCGGCGGTGGGGGGGAGAAAAATGTTTTTCAAAGGAGCTGGTTGAGATGGAGAAAGGTCACTCGATAATGTATTGTCATGGCCAAAACTTGGCAGAGGATGAGAAGAAAGCTTCTCCCCTTGAAAGTTACGGTTGGATTAAAGGTGTGCAGATGGGGCAGGCTCCGGGAGGAGCATCCCCAGCTTCCCAAAAATCCCCAAAAATGAGCGATCCGGAGGCTGCTCCCCTCCCCGAAGAGCCGCAGTGTCCAGGCAGGGTCACGGAGCAGCCCTGAGCCTTTCCCAGAGGCTGAAAATTCCATTAATATTCCATGGCAGCCCAGCTCCGGGCTCTGGCTACGGGAGAACAGAGAGGGGGAAAGGCTCGCTGTGCTCAGGGCGACAGAACAGAGCAGGGAAGAGCAGGAAACAACCGTTCCTGGATTTAGTGCTGCTCCGTGAGGGCGATATTCCCAAAATTCACACCCCACGCGTGCGTCTGCCCGAGTTTGGGCCACCAGAGGTGCACAAACCCGGTGTGAGGACAGGAAACGGCTTCAAGTTGTTAAACAGAGAGGCCACGGCACAGGGGAGGCAGGGCTGGGGTGGGAGAATCCCTGAGAAAAACCATGGAATGGTTTGGGCTGGAAAGAGCCTTAAAGTTCATCCAGTGCCACCCCTGCCACGGCAGGGACATCTCCCACTGCCCCAGGCTGCTCCAGCCCGGCCTTGGGCACTGCCAGGGATCCAGGGGCAGCCACAGCTGCTCTGGGAATTCCATTCCAGTCCCTCCCCACCCTCCCAGCCAGGAATTCCTTCCCCAAATCCCACCTGACCCTTCTTTCTTGCCCTCGAGCCAGGCAGCTCCATGCCATGCTCAAAAAAAAGCAGTTTTTTGGGATCACGCTTGACCACGCTCCTCCAACCCTCCCCTGTCCCCACTGATCCGGGAGAACATCCCAGCAGCACCTGGATTTGTCCCCACGGCGCTCCAGCCCCACCCTGAGAGCCACGAGGAGCAGCACGGAGGTAAAAAACAGTTGAGTTTTCACTCCTGACACACAAAACGCCGCTGAGGAGAAGCCAGAACCCCGCCAGGGAAACACAAACCCAGCGGCTCCGTCTGCAGAGGGATGGAACGGGGAGTTTTGGGTATCTTGGGTGGGCAATATTAAAATTAAATTAATATAACAATTAAAATTCAAAGCTTATCAAAAGGCAGATTAAGGAGGATGGCACGAGGAGGAGGAAACCCAGCTGAGGGTGAAGAATCCATTCTAGAAGGGAAGCTGAGCGGTACCTGAAAGCAGTTAAATATTCCGTGTCTCCCATGGGCGGGTCCAGGCCCCCGGTGAAGGCCATGTTCACGTTGAAACCAACTCCTGCTCCCGTGCCAACCTGGGAAAGGGAAACGGGATCTCAATCAGCCAGCTCTGCCTAATTTGCTCATCTTGTGCTGTTCTCCCAGTGAATCTCGATTCGGAGTCAGCGGTGAGGCGGATTTTTCCTCGAAACAAGGGGGAAAATAAAGCTCCTGCATGCTCAGACCTTTATGGGAGCTGAGGATCAGTGGTGTTTTTGGGGTGCTGCTCACCCCAAAAAAATCCCCATCCTCGACTGGACCCTCTTGATTTTTGGGCAGCAGAGAGTGCTGCGTGTAATAAATTTCCATAATTCATTTTCAGCCCGGTTCAGGAGCATATTTCATATCTCACTCCAGCTGCAGCTGGGGGAAAAAGGCTTTTTTTAATCAGAGTGAGCTCCCCCTCTGCTGGGGAAAACCAGGATTGGCAGGGAAGGGATTTTGGCTGCTTGAGGGGCACGTGGGTGGGAGATGTAAATTCATCCCTCTTCTCGCTTGCACTGCAAATGTCCCCATCTGCCCTGCCTGCAACCACCTGAGAGAGGGCAAAACTGAAAAATAAACCAGGGGTTTCCAGCGATTTTTTTTTTTTTTTTGGCCAAGAAAGTCTTTGCGTATAAAAAAAAGACAAAGAATTAAAAAGTGGAAATTAATGTGAAAATTAAGTGAAAATTATTGCACCTTGTACTGGCGCAAACATTTTTGCTAAAAAAACCAGAGGGGTGGGTGTTCATCTATCCACGGTGGGTTATTTATTCCCTGTTGGCTTAAACCAAAATTATTCCGTATCCTCTCTTTTATCTGGCCTAAAATGACACATCTAAAAGCGGCTCCTTTTGTAAACCAGATCCCTAAAAAGCAGAATTAGGGCTGGTGCAGAGGTCTGTTCATTCACTGCCACAGCGACGGGGCAGCATCACGGCACATTTGAGTTTCCTTAGAGGCTGAAATGGAAACGTCGATGTTTTCTCCATCAGAAAACGCAGAATTGACAGGGGGAAGGAGTTTTCTGAGCGTCTCAGAGCATTCTTATGTATTCCATGAAATTCCCCTTTGCTGGCTCTCAATTCCCTGCCAGCCCAGGGGGAAAGGAAGGGAGCGAACGGGAGGGGGAGAAGGACCTGGAGAAGGATCAGGAGAAGGGGAAGTAGAGAAGGGCCAGGAGAACGGGAGGTGGAGAAGGACCAGAAGAAGGGGAGGTGGAGAAGGATCAGGAGAAGGACCAGGAGGAGGATCAGAAGGACCAGGAGAAGGATGAGGAGAAGGACCAGGAGAAGGACCAGGAGGAGGACCAGGAGGAGGATCAGAAGGACCAGGAGGAGGATCAGGAGAAGGACCAGGAGAAAGGGAAGGAGGGAAGGACCAGGAGAAGGGGAGGTGGAGAGAGGCCAGGAGAAGAATCAGGAGAAGGACCAGAAGAATGGGAAGTAGAGAAGGACCAGGAGAAGGGTCAGGAGGATGGGAGGTGGAGAAGGAAAGGTGGAGAAGGACCAGGAGAATGGGAGGTGGAGAAAGGCCAGGAGAAGGGTCAGGAGAATGGGAAGTAGAGAAGGGCCGGGAGAAGTGGATGTGGAGAAAGGCCAGGAGAAAGATCAGGAGAAGGATCAGGAGAAGGAACAGGAGAAGGGGAAGTGGAGAAAGGCCAGGAGAAGAATCAGGAGAAAGATCAGGAGAAGGATCAGGAGAAGGATCAGGAGAACGGGAGGTGAAGAAAGGCCAGGAGAAGGATCAGGAGAAGGATCAGGAGAAGGATCAGGAGAACGGGAGGTGAAGAAAGGCCAGGAGAAGGACCAGGAGAAAGATCAGGAGAAGGATCAGGCGAAGGGGAAGTGGAGAAAGGCCAGGAGAAGGACCAGGAGAAGGATCAGGAGAAGGGCTCCGTGGCTGTGCCAGGAAAACGCAGCGCGGGTGGCGCAGCCATGGATGATCTGTTCCTTCTGCACACCTCAGGAACAACTCCTGCCCAGGAAGGGGAAATCCTGAACGGGACGGGGAGCGTTGGGACAGCTGGCAGAGGGCTCCTCTGGAACAGGGGCCGGAGAGTTTAATTGCAGTGACTCATTTGCTGCTCGTTAGCCAAACGCGGTGCGGTCACAGGGACCTGGCGCGTCCTTGGGTGGGACACGGGAACCCGGAGGAGCTGTGACACGCTGGCAGCAGCTCTCCCCGAGTCCCAGAACTCCAGGATCACCCCGTCCCCTCGGATGCGGGCGCTCACCTCGTCCGGAGCGCCGCTGCCCGGGAAGAAGTTGCCGTCGTCGTAGCGGTGCAGGGAGATGTAGAGAACGTTGGGGTCGTTGTAGAAGGCCTGCTGAGTACCATTGCCGTGGTGGACGTCCTGCAGGGATGGGAATCACCACAGGGAGGTTAATCCCTCATAAAAACACAAATTAAGGCATCACTTGGGGGTTTGGAGGGGTTTTCCTCGCTGTCGTGCTTTGTTTGCCCCCATCTGGCAGAAGCAGTTTGTGGGAACGGGAGGAACTTTGCACCCAAGTGTCTGTCAAACTGTCATTCAGCTGGATGGAAAGAGCTGGATTCACACCCATCCTGGGGGATGGAGACCCCGGAATATCGGGATATTTGCTGCCCCAAACAGGCTGTGGGGTGAGCACTGAAAAGCTCTGCTGGACCCGGTTAAACAACACAACCCATGAGAGATCCCCTCTTGGGCTGCTGCGTGGGGCACAAACACCGCCTGGGACAGGAGAGGCACCCAAACTGCCCCTCCCTGACACGGAAAACAGGTGGGAAGTGAAGAAAAAACATCCACCCAGCAGGTCCAAAAGACAAATAAATCCATTTTGACTTGCGGGTTCAACCAGTTAAACCCAAAGTGGATTTGTGGCAACAGAATCAAAACTCTTGGCTGATATCCAGTCACTTCCCAGCCACAGAAAATCTACTGAAAAAATTAAAATCTGTACGCTGCCACAGCAGAATCCCAGAGAAGCCCTTTCTTTTTATTTGAAAACTCTGGTCCTCTTAAGAATTTTTTCGCTGATTAAAACGCTTTTATTCACTTAAAACCCCAAATTTTGGCTTGCAGACCACAGGCAAGGAGTTTTTCACTGACTTTCCGAGTTTGCCCTTGCGAGAAGAATCCCGCCCAGAATAAATTCCGAATTTTTATTTCCCAGAGGGGAGGAAGGGGCATTCACTCACCCAGTCCACGATGAGGATTTTGCTCACGTTGAGCCTTTGCTGGAGCAGCTTGGCTGCGATGGCCACGGAGTTAAAATAGCAGAAACCCCTGGAGAGGGGAGACAAGGGGAAAAGAGAGGAGTTAATGACAGCTTTCCACGGTCTCCATGCATCCATCACCCAGAACGTGGGAGCGAGGAATTCCTTCTGCTCCCACTCTTCCTTCCTCCCGGGAACCATGGAGTGGTTCGGGTTGGAAGGGACCTTAAAGCTCAGCTCGTTCCAACCCCCTGCCACGAGCAGGGACACCTTAACTGATCCACTTCCCACAGAATTCCAGCTGCAGGCATCCCGCCGCCTCCAGGGAAACCGGGAATGTCCCACGCTTGCCCAAACCCACCGCTGATCCTTGCTAGAAAACGCCGCCCTGGAAGCACCGAGCAGGATCTCACCCTGCACCAGAGAGTCTGGGGAGCTTAGAATCCCCCGCATCCCACCCAGCACTACACAGCAATCCCATTAGTGACAGCCCAAGGGAATTCCTCAGGGATTCCCTGGATCCCCCAGCGCGGGAGCAGCTTGTACTCACATGGGTGTGCTCTCCTCAGCGTGGTGACCCGGCGGCCGCACCACGGCGAATCCGTTCTGCACAGAGGGAACACGGCAAGGGAGAGGTCAGGGGGACAGGGACGGGAGCGGCCAGGAGCTCTGATCCCGCCGGGGAAGCACGGAGCTGCTCCTGGCGGTTTCCTCACGGGCTCACAGCTCTGCGGGATTCTCTCCCTCGTTGTGGAAAGGGGAAAAGTCCCGGAGCCGGAGCAGGGCTGCTGTCACACCCACCTTCAGCTCGCCCGTGGCCACCTTGAACACCAGCTCGATGACACAGCCCACGGCCAGGCGGGCGGCGCCCGAGGAGTGCACCTCGTTCCAGATGGTGTCACTGTCCACCTGCGGGGACACACAGGGACGCGGTCAGGGCAGCCAGGAATCAAGAGAGCCCCGTTTTATAAACACGCGGAGCGACAGGACAAGAGAAATCGGTTTAAAGCGAAAGGGAGTGGGTTTATTTCGGATATCGGGAAGGGATTATTCCATGTGAGGCCCTGAGCTGTGGCTGCCCCTGGATCCCTGGCAGTGTCCCAGGCCCGGCTGGAGCACCCTGGGACAGCGGAAATTATTCCTGTCCGTGGCAGGGGATGGGATGAGACGATCTCCCAGCTCCCTTCCAGCCCAAACCATGATTCTGTGATTCTGTGACTGCGGAATCAGCATTTCTCGTTAATTGCTGCAGGAAACTGATCCCAGACGAAATAAAAAGGTTTATGAAAAAAATTCAGTGACCCTTTAAAATAAAAATAAAAAATATCCACAATAAAGAAGGATGTTTAAAGATGGGCATTTAAAGGGTGACAGCACCCAGCGCCGACTACATAAATCTGCTTCAACGCTGAATATTTGACAGAACCACCGTATTTCCCCCCAAAAATGTGCAAACAGGCCACAGGCAAGGCACAGCACCCTGCAGGCATCCCCACGCAGCTGCTGCTCCAGCCCATGGCACCGGATAACCGGGACATCCCTCACTGGGACATTCCTCACTGGAACATCCCTCACTGGGACACTCCTCACCGGGACATCCTTCACCGGGACATCCCTCACCGGGACACTCCTCACCGGGACACTCTTCACCGGGACACTCCTCACTGGGACATCCCTCACCGGGACATCCCTCACCGGGACATCCCTCACTGGGACACTCCTCACCGGGACATCCCTCACCGGGACACTCCTCACTGGGACATCCCTCACCGGGACATTCCTCACGGGGACATCCCTCACTGGGACACTCCTCACCGGGACATCCCTCACCGGGACATTCCTCACCGGGACACTCCTCACCGGGACACTCCTCACTGGGACATCCCTCACTGGGACACTCCTCACCGGGACATCCCTCACCGGGACATTCCTCACCGGGACACTCCTCACCGGGACACTCCTCACCGGGAAGCAGCACCAGCTCTTTTTCACTCGTTTCCCTGCCCTGAGCGCATTGATGGAAACCTCGGCAGAAGGGAGGGATGGAAAGAAAGGGATTCTTTGTTGTGTCTGGCTCCCTGAGCTGTGAGGAGACACGAGAGGACTGATCCGGCTCCTTCCCAGGCACGGTTGGACGTGATTCCAGCTCTGTCTGTGTCCGGTCGCATCCACCCCGAGGATGCTCTGGAAGCCACAGTAACACTTGGAGAACACCAAGAAGCCACCCCTGTGCCTCGGGGGAATGGTGGGAAAGCCCTGCAGGGAGCATGTGTGGCCTCAGGGCCCCTCTGAGTTTGGGAACAGGAAAATGATGGAGTTGGAGTCACACAGGACAGCTCCAGGAGTCCTGGATCTGGATCTGCTCCTGTCGCTGTACCTGACCACCCACGAGTGCATCCACCCCATCCCTGGGCACCTCTGACCCAGCTCGGACCAAATCCAACCCGTTTTTCCTCATCTTGGGAAGGAAACGCCTCAGGACAGCGGCAGGGAAGAGCTTCCCTCACTGCCCGGACACAGCGAGCTCAGGATTGCTCAGGGCCCTCTCCGCTCCCCGCGAGGCACCAGGGGGATGGAAACACAAAATCCCCAAATTCACGAGGCCTAAGGGGCCACCAGACCCTCAGAGGGGCTGTTTGGGGACAGTTTTTCCCATAAAAAAGACAGGATTTGGCAGTGCCAGAGGCAAGCATTGCTCCTGCAGAGCCCAGGCTCAGCATTCCGGGAGAAACCAGGAGGGCGAGGCAGAGGGGATTTGCAGGGATGTGATCTCTGCAGGGAGAAATGGAGCACTCGGGAAAAAGGCATTTCCTGGGACTGAGGAGCTGATCTCAGCAGTCTGCACCCAGGATATCCCGTGGAACAAGGAATTCAGCTCCTGGGATCCACAGCTGCACCTTTGGGAGGTGCCCGGCAGGAGAGGAAGGTCACTGCCTTCTCCGGACTCTTTTTTCTGCAAGGAATGCCCAAAACAAAACCTAAAGAGCTTTTCCTTCCTCATCATAATAAAAACCATGATTTCCTTACAATTATTTCCTTCCTCTGACACCAACTCGAGGTTTTCATGAATATCCACGATGAGGCTCCTACTTGCAGCGTGAACTCCTCCTACTCACACTGCAAACTCTCCTGCTCACCAGCGTGCAGCTCTCTCGGGATTCAGTGAGATTTCAATTATCCCACTATTTAATTCAGCTGGAAAATGACACAGGTGAGGAATCCAGCAGCAGGACAGGCAGGCCCAGGTTGTACCCGAGCTCCAGGCCCTGCGGAGTGAAGGAATTCTGCTCTTCCCCACGCCACGGTGTCTCCTCCTGCTCTCAATTAAACAATCCTCGCATTCTGTTCCTCTGGCTCGCTAATTAATTAGCTCCTCCTCGTTTCCATTCCAGCAAGTCCTTCCCGAGGTCTCTGCTCTGCAAGAACTCCCTTTGCCTGCACAGTTAAAATTGTCGATATACTCTGAGCAAAGCCCCTGCACCCCAAAACAGCCTCAGCGACTCTGGAGAAGCTCAGCAACACAAACACCTCTCAGAGGTGGGGATTTGCAGATATTTTTAGAACAAGTGCAGAAAAATGATGCGGATCCTCGGGTATTTTTAGAACGTGAGCAGCAAAAATACTCCAAAGCGAAGAAAACAGATTTATCAGCGATCTGAACTCGAGCCTTCGGGTGCTCTGGAGAATCTGGATGTGAGCGCGGCTGGGACGGTCCCGCGGATTCTCAAAGCTTCAGCTCCTTCCTCCAAAACCTTCTCCAGGTTATCCCGGGTCAGGGAAGGCCGTGGGGCGTGGAAAAGAGGTGTGAGCTGCAGAGGAGTGAGGCTGAGCAGAATTCCCCAGCGATCAGCAGAAACAAACGAGAGATGTTTCAATCAGAGCTCACGTCTGTTCAGTTAAGGGCTTCTGTGCTTTTTCTTTCCTTTTCTTTTCTTTTCTTTTCTTTTCTTTTCTTTTCTTTTCTTTTCTTTTCTTTTCTTTTTTCTTTTCTCTTTCTCTTTTTTCTTTCTTTTTCTTTTTCTTTTTCTTTCTTTTTCTTTCTCTCTTTCTCTTTCTTTTTTCTTCCTCTTTCTCTTTCTTTCTCTTTCTTTCTTTTTCTTTCTTTTCCTTCCTTCCTTCCTTCCTTCCTTCCTTCCTTGCTTCCTTCCTTCCTTCCTTCCTTTTTTTTCTTCCTTTCCTGCCAGGCCCAGGCTGCTGAGGAGGGAGGATGTTTCTCATCACCTACAGCCACGTGAAGGATTCTTGGGGAAAATCACATTTCCAAGCACCTGGGAACAAATGTACCCTTTTCCTCCTCGATTTTAAGCCGCTGAGACGGAGTTTTTAATTTAAAGGGAGAGTTTGAAAGGTGTTCTGAGACGAAGGGGTTTGCTCCGAGCCGTTCTCCTCGTGCTCCACTCCCAGAGCTCCGGGAATGTTCGGGCACCGCTCTCAGGGATGCCCAGGGCGGGATTTTTGGGGTGTCTGTGCAGGGCCAGGAGCTGGATCAGTGATTCCTGTGGGTCCTTCCCAGCTCTGGATGTTCCGTGATTCCATCTCGTTGCTGAAGACACCTCAGGGCTGCCCAAGCTCCACCCTGCGCCAAAACTCCAGGGGTTTTTCCCCCCAAACCTGCCCTGCACCACCCTCCAGCCCCATCCTTCCTCTGCAGCCACACAACATCCCAAAGGGGGAGCACCACACTTTGTTTCTTGCAGGAAAAGAACCCGGTTTCGAAGCTTTCCAGCCCGGAATTCCAAACATGACACCCTCAGCTCCTGAATTCCAACCCTCAGCCAGCGCTCGGCTTTATCCCGCGGCAGCACAAACCCCAAAGAAGCCCTGTCCCACATCATACTGGTGATTTTATATTTTTTTGGCATCGTTTGCCCCTTGAAAAACACCTGGCAAAGCAGGGGGGGATGGCTTTGAAGGGAGGAGGGCAGGGACGGATGGGATATCGGGGAGGATATCGGGGAGGAATTGTTCCCTGCAGGGTGGCAAGGCCCCAGCCCAGGGTTTGCTGAAACCCAGCACCCAAATCAGCAAATATTCAGCGCCGAGGGGCTGGGGGGGACACGCGGGCAGCAAACCCCACCTTTATTGGGAGCATATCAGGAATCCCAGCGCCGAGGCGTTTCCTGCCCCGAGCTGGGATTTAATGCGAGACCCCTGGGCCCGCGCTGGGCTCAGACGCTGCCTCTGCTTGTTACCATTCAGCCTTCATTTGCAAATGATAATTTTTTTTTTTTTCCTGTTTCGAATGGCATGCCTGACTGCAGGGCAGAGTAAATCCAAACCTTTCAAGCTCCAGCCAAAAATTTGCCATGAATTAGGCGGCCGCAGTGTATTTACAATACAAAATAAAATATCTCCACGAGCGGCGGTACGAATAAACGGCGATTATTCCCCCCCCTTTTATTTATTTTTTTTTTTTTTCCCTTCTTCTCTGACGGGATAATTTTCAAAGCGGCGATTTTGCAAAGGCTCAGGAAGAAAACAATTTTGTTCCATTTCCATAACAGAATCCAGACCTTGAGAAGCCCAACCTCGCGAGCTGCAATTACGCGGCAGAACCACCACTGTGGATTTTCAAACACAATGCCCTTTTCTTGTCTCTCCTCATCCCCTTCCTGTTCTCCGCGATTTTCTGTCCTGTCACCCTGCACAGAAACTCGGCAGCACAAAGCCTGACTTGAAAGGGAAACTTTGAAGCTTTCGGGCTTCAAAGGAAAACAGGAAAACCTTCAGAACGAGGTGTTTGAGGGTTTTTTTTTTTGGCTTTATGGGGACAAACAACAACAAAAAGTGTGATTTTGTGGCAATCTGAGAGCTGAAAAGCGACGTTCAGCTGTCCCACGAGGGACAGAGGGGTTTTTTAGTCACCTCCTCCAGAATCCACGAGGATTATCCCGGAGCTGGAGGACGGAAGGTGCTGAATGCTGTTTCATTCTGGGGCAGTGATGCAGCAAACTGGTTATTCACAGGAATATGGCTATTCCCAGATATTTTCCTTTGACACTGCTGTATCATCACCACGTTCTGCACCTGCTGTGGGAGGCACAGAGCCCCGAAACCGAAGGTAAAACTCCTCCAGAGCATGAGCACGACTGGTTTTCCATGGAGAAAAGCACCTGGGGACGCTTCCAAACCTCTCACCCATTACCCACCCTGCCTGCGACGGGAGGTTTTCCCTCCCAAAAAGAGCCCAGATGTGTTTCTGGCTGCCCCACACGCTCGGGGTTTTGGAAATAGCTCTGAAATAGCCCCGGGATCCTCTGGCTGCTGCTGAGGGAACCATGGGCAGCATCTGGCTGTGATTATGGGCTCGGAGGAATGCGCAGCGGTGATCCCTGTGACCCAGGGCGCCGGGAGCACAAACGGGACGGGAATGGGACGGGAATGGGATGGGAATGGGACAGGAACGGGATGAGAACGAGACGGGAACGGGAATGGGACAGGAACGGGATGAGAATGAGACGGAAATGGGAATGGGACAGGAACGGGACAGGAACGGGATGAGAATGAGACGGGAACAGGAATGGGGCAGGAACGGGATGAGAACGAGACCGGAACGGGAATGGGACAGGAACGGGACAGGAACGGGATGAGAATGAGACGGGAACGGGAATGGGACAGGAACGGGATGAGAACGAGACCGGAACGGGAATGGGACAGGAATGAGACGGGNGAATGAGAATGGGACAGGAACGGGATGAGAACGAGACGGGAATGAGAATGGGACAGGAACGGGATGAGAACGAGACGGGAATGAGAATGGGACAGGAACGGGATGAGAACGAGACGGGAATGAGAATGGGACAGGAACGGGATGAGAACGAGACGGGAATGAGAATGGGACAGGAACGGGATGAGAACGAGACGGGAATGAGAATGGGACAGGAACGGGATGAGAACGAGACGGGAACGAGAATGGGACAGGAACGGGATGAGAACGAGACGGGAACGAGAATGGGACAGGAACGGGATGAGAACAAGACCGGAATGGGAATGGGACAGGAACGGGATGAGAATGAGACGGGAATGGGAACGAGACGGGAATGGGAATGGGACAGGAACAGGATGAGAATGGGACGGGAATGGGACGGGAACGGGACGGGAATAGGATGGGAACGGGACAGGACGGACACCGGTACTCACCCCGACACCTCCGCAGGGCAGCCGCACGAACATCGACGTTAGGGAACCTGCGGGAGCGGGGGACACAGAGAAAAACGTGAGTGAAAACAGCCAGAGGGCACCAGGTTTTGGGGCAACGCCACAACCTCTCCGAGCACAGAAACGCACACTGGACGTTTTCTTCCCGTTCTCGGGCAGCCCTGTCACAACACACACAAAATCCGTCCCCAAATCGCTGCGTTTCAGGCCAGCCCTGGGTGCTGCCCGCTGTTCCAGGACTCCAAGTGATGGAGATGCCCCCAATAATCACTCCGGGTCTGCTCAGGTGAGGATTAACCCCTTCCCGACGAAGGAAATCATAGAAACACCCCAATTGTCACCCACCTGCAGTTTTGGTGACTCTGGAGAGGATGGGCTTGGTGAAAGAGGGAGGACAGAAAAATGAGCCAGTGGCAAGCAGAGGAAAAAGCAAGGGTTTGGACTGAAATAGCAAAACCAACGAGGAGAATCAGGGAAAAACGGAGAGAACCATCTGCAGGGCCGATTTTGGATCTGTAGGAAATGTAACGTCGAGCTCTGGGCTCGTGTGTGAGCGAATTGTCCTCTCCTCAGAGCTCCGGGGGGCCCTGAGCAGCCTGCTGTGCCGGGAATGGGATGGGCTTTGAGGTCCATTCCCACCCAAGGAATTTGGGATTCTGTTGGTGCCGGAGCACCCGGACCCACCTGGGCTCACAGTGAGGAGCACCCCGCGGTTGGATCCACGTGGAAGTTCTCAGATCACCCAGCCCCGCACCTCCTGCCACACCTCTCCCTGCTAATCCAGCCATCAATTCCATATTTATCTTCCTCACAACCATTCCCGGCTGCCCCCACAAATTAAAAGCAGCCTCATTCGCCCCAGTTCCAGCTTGTCCAGCAGGTTCCAAGTGTCCCCACTGCCCAGGGAGAGATGGGTTTGTGTTTTGTGGGAATGGCTTTAGGCTGCAAGAGGGCAGGGTTAGCTGGGATATTGGGAAGGAATTGTTTCCTGTAACTGGGGAGGTCCTTGCCCAGAGAAACCCCTCCTCTAAGGTGTTTAAAACAACCCCACGGAGCTGCTTTTGGTAAATTTAAAAGCCTTTCAAATCCCCAAAAGGAGAGGAGGGGTTTTTTACAGGCTCGTTCCCTTCTCCACGTGCAGCTTTTCCCTGACAGCCTCGCTCAGGCCCGGCCCTGTGGGAGCCATTGGGAGAGAAGGGGCTCTGTGGGGTGACCGCCAGCCCCTTGGGGTAAAACGGTGCCAGCTGGGCTCAGGACACCGGCTCTGAGCCCACTGAGGAGCTACTGGGCCCCCCCTCCCACTGGGGACCTGACCTTCCACAGCTCCGGGGCTTTCCTGCCAAGTTTTCCCCAAACAGGGAATTCTGCACTGGGAAGCCCTCAGGTGCCGGGATTTCTCTTCTCTGTAGGATTAAAGTTGATCTCTGCACTTTAAAATGAGTGATTAAACCCGTGGGGAGCGCAGGAGAAAGCGAAGCAAGAGCTGCTTCCCCCACAGGGTCTCTACAGCAACCGCCAGGAACGGTTCAGGATCGGGGTAATTCCCCCCAAAAACGCCATCCAAACAAACTGCATCTCCAAAGGCACCTGTGGAACTGCTGGGACCGATCGGATCGTGCCTGGAGTCAGGGAGGGAGTGGAAAAGCATCCCAAGAGAACCTCCTCAGGAAGCTTTACCCGAGTTCCTGCGGGCTGACTGAGGCTTTTCCACTCCCAAGCCCGTGACATCAGAAATTCCCCAAATTTCCCTCCTAAGGGAGCCACCCTTCAGCTGGAGCTGTCCCCTGCGGGCTCCCTGGCTTTGAAGAGGTGGGGAGTGAGCCATAAATCCAGCGCTAATTGCCTGTTTGACTCCTGGTTCATGTCCGGGAGCTCAGGACACGCCGAGCAAAACCTTTCCAGCTCCTCTGCTGCGGCCACCGCCTCACTGAGGCCACGGAGTTAATCCTCCTCTTACATCACCCAAAGCCGGGCTAATCCCAAAATAAACTTTCTCAACGTCTACGTTCCACAACTGTCTTGGTTGTTTTCGTTGGGTTTTTTTTCTTTCATTTTTTTTTTCCTGATCCCCACGTGAGGAATTCCCGAATTCCCCCTCTCCCCAGCCTCCTGCCGCTGCAGGAAGCAAAGGGAGGCGAGGATGACTCCACGGAGGTGCCAAAATCCACGTGGTTCGGTTGCTTGGAGGGGGGGGTTGGTTATCCCAAAACCCACCCTGTAGGATTTCTGCTGGGAAAACACCGTTTTTTGGATATTCCTGTGTGGGTTTTACCACACACACGGTCCAGTTTCAGGAAGATTCCAGCGGAAGGGATAAACAATCCCAGTGCAGATTAAACAAACGCAGAGGCCCCAGCATCTCTCTCTGATTATTCCACACAAACCTGGCAGGGATTTGTTGACGCCTCCGCAGCTGCTCGGGGGCTGCGGATCCAAACCCTGGGGAGGCACTTCCAGCTCCTCCCCGGCCGTGAAAAACTTCCTAACACACCCAGGGATCCAACAAACTGCCTGAAGTGTCTCTCCTGCCCAGGAAAACACCCTTTCCAGGTTGTGGAGACATCAAAGAAAGGAGGTTTCAGCTGTCTGGGGTTTGGGGATCCCCCTGAAGAGAGGAGCTGGGAACAACCCACGGGGCTGAGGACAGACAAAATCCCACAAAATCCCCCGAAATCGCCCAAAATCCCACCCTTCACGCTGCTGAAGGGGCAGGAACAGGGTTTTTTCCCCCCAGGAATGGTACCTAGGAGCTTCTTGCTGTCCAGCTTCTGCCTGTTGAGCGGGTTTGTGCCGTAGAGCAGCGTGTGGGCCTCCGAGTGCACCGTCTGCAGCTCCTCCAGCGTCGCCTTCCTGCCGCGGATGCACTGGGAAAGGGAAGGAAAACGGGGGTGAGAGCACTGCCGAGCCGCCTGGCTCCCCTCAAAGAGACTCCTGTGCCCTCAACCGGGCACCAGGGCACGCGGCAAAACCCTGCGGCGCGTCCTGAGCCGGAAAAATTCCCGTTTGGGGTAAATCCTTCCTCCCAGCATTTCAAGGGAGAGATTTTCCGTAAGGGAATTAGCAGGAAGAGCCTGGAAATTAAGGGAAATCAACTTTCCTTAAGGAAATTAATGGGAATTTAAGCCTGGAAATCAAGGGAAAGCAACTTTCCTTAAGGGAATTAGCAGGAAGTTAAGCCTGGAAATTAAGGGAAATCAACTCCTTAAGGAAATTAGCAGGAAGTTAAGAGCCTGGANCTGGAAATCACGGGAAATCAACTTTCCTTAAGGAAATTAATGGAAATTTAAGCCTGGAAATCACGGGAAATCAACTTTCCTTAAGGAAATTAATGGAAATTTAAGCCTGGAAATCAAGGGAAATCAACTTTCCTTAAGGGAATTAGCAGGAAGAGCCTGGAAATCACGGGAAATCAACTTTCCTTAAGGAAATTAATGGAAATTTAAGCCTGGAAATCACGGGAAATCAACTTTCCTTAAGGAAATTAATGGGAATTTAAGCCTGGAAATCAAGGGAAATCAACTTTCCTTAAGGGAATTAGCAGGAAGAGCCTGGAAATCACGGGAATCAACTTTCCTTAAGGGAATTAGCAGGAAGTGAAGCACAGAAATCAAGGGAAATCAACTCCTTAAGGAAATTAGCAGGAAGTTAAGAGCCTGGAAATCACGGGAAATCAACCTTCCTTAAGGGAATTAATGGGAAATTCATGATTGCCCGGGCTCCTACAGCGCGGAATTTGGTAACCGGGCAATCAGCACCGAGGATTTTTGGTCCCAAAAGCCTCCCAGATGGGATCACGCGGGAATCGGCAGCCGGAGCCGGGTCTGAGAGGGACAAACAAGGAATTCGGGCCACGGCGGAGCTGCCACCGCGCGGACGCGGCACCGCCAGGCCCATCCCGGCCGCTGGGAAATTCCTGCTCCGCGATTCCGCGCCGCAGGTGCGCTGAGAATTCACGAGCGCGCGCTTTTTATCACTGCTAATTAATGAATTCATGAACGAATTAATTTTTATTACTAATCTTCGTTCTTTCTGTTTCATATCCAAGCTTTTCTCGCCGTTTCCTCGCTCACAAAATAAATTTTTTTAAAAAAAA
>VYZT01044450.1:4181-20218 GCA_013400735.1 Pomatostomus ruficeps | reverse complement strand
AAATTTAAATTAAGTCTTCCTTCCTCTGGTCAGGAACTGGCACTCAGCACATCCACCTGCTTCGGTGGTCTCGGTATTCCTGATATTCCCAAGCTTCCATGATATTTGATCCATAAAAAATCACACAGATTTGATGATTCCTGATTATTTGTGCATTGTGAGCTGTCACAATATGGAACTGCCACTGAGAAATTCCAGGTTTCAGCCCAAAAAGGAATTCCAGCTCAAACTTCTGGTCTCAGGTCAATCTCTGCTCTCCTGGATTCTTCACAAATTACTGTAAATCAATTATTTATTTCTAACAATCAGCTATTTAATTACTAATAATCAATGGACACCGGAGTAAGAGCACTGCTTTCCTAATTCAGGAGCTCACTCTGATGTTAACGATGACGTTCATTAGCACAGGACTAACGAGCAGGACTAAATTAGGCTAATTTGGAATAAAGAAAGGAGAAGAAGAAATCTCAGACTGAGTTTCCAACCTCTTTCAATTTCCTACCCCTCTTCCCAAAAGAGTTCCCTGAATATCCAAACTCCTCGGAGTGGAGCTGCTTCCAAAAAAACGTTGGGAATTACAACACCACACCACTGCGGATAATTCCATGACCATCATCATGCTGAGGAATAAATTCCAGTGAAGCTTTGAAAATATCTGGGTTAAAATGACAAAATTTTGGGCAACTTATTTATGCTGAAGGCGACTCTCACATAAAAAAGTGGAATTCTGAGCTGGAGAGAGCTGCACAAAAAAATCACCTCAACCCGAAGAGGAGCTTTTCAGACACTTCCACCCAAGCAAAAAAGAAATCTCAGAAACTTCTTCAAATTTTGCGATGTCGTGGCTGTGCGGCTGAAAGGTGATGCCAACAACCACATTTAATTTCCTCGAATATCTGAAAATATTTCTGGGTATTTCCAATATATATTCAGAATTCCCGTTGTTTTTGCCTTTGCCGTTGCAGCCGCGTATCAACCGCGCTCAAAATAATTGGGATAAGGGCGCTGTTTCTCTCCTGGATGTTTTCAAAACGCCTCATTTCATCAGAATATTTCATCATTTTAACTCATTTGCTCGAAATGACCGTGTTTATGAGCAGAATTCCCCCAAAGCATTGTGCACCTGTGAGTGTGGATGTCCGGAAAATCGGGAAGGATCTCGCTGTTACGTACAGTGGGACCCAGGAGAGTGGAAAAAAAATGGCCTGAAATTAAAAATACACTCACTTGAATCATTTTCTAACAAACTACTTATGCTGTTAAGTCCTTATCCAATCAATACATCACCGACTCCGCTTTAAATGATGATTTTTTTTTTCTTATATGTTGTTAAGCCTAATTAAACAGAATTAGTCACGAGGGTGACGAATTCGAAGCTCACCGCAGAAATTACTTCAGGAGGCATTTATGAGATCTCAAACACGGGAAGAGTTCCAACCAAACGGGCGAATTCAGCAGAAGTTGTGTCTTGGCATCAAAATTCTTTCTTAAAATTAAGTCATTTGTTATTCAGGGGAATCTTTTTTTCTTTTTTTCCCTCAAATAACTTTTTTTTCTGTACTTTCTTTTTGTTAGGACGGGAGAGCGCAGGAATTGTATAATAGTGAGTAATAAAATCCGTCATTCTCGTGAGTAATGCTTTGTAATTAGATGAAAGAAAAGTAAAGTGAGTTGGATCGTGCGGGGCTGGGGGTGGCAGAGCTGCGCTCAAAGGGGTTTTGTGTTCCTGACGACGCCGAACTTTCAGTGCTGGAAGGTTCTGTCGGAATTCACAAAGCTGCACTTTGGCTTCCCGGTGCTGCCACGGTGACAGGGATTTGTCACACTGAGAGAACTGGGATGAACTCTGATCTTTCAAGCCACTGGAGCGAAAGTTTTGGGAAGAAAATCCCTGGAAGTCTGACTGGATTGGCAATCCAGCTGCTCCGTGGCTGAGTTCCCTCTCAAAGGAATGCCAGGGCTTGCTCTGCCATGGAATTTTTATTTCCCTCCTCCCAGAATCAACCTCACTGCTCCCATTGTGTTCCTCTCGCCACAAAAACACACGGAAATGACAAATCATTTAAATGAAAGATTTTATTTAATATTTTCTTCAGGTTCACAGAATCACTGAGGTTGGAAAAGACCACGAGGATCATCAAGTCCAACCTCCAGCTGGATTTCCACCACATCCACTACACCACACCACGGGGCACCAGCTCAGCCTGGTTTTTGAATATTTCCACGGGTGGTGAGTCCACCCCTTCCCCGGGCAGCTTGTTCCAATGTTTAGTGACTCTTTTAGTGGGGAAATTTTCCCAAATATCCAACCTGAACCTCCCCTGGTGCAGCTTGAGGCTGTTTCCCCTTTTCCCGTCTCTAAGGAGGAGAGGTTCACCCTCACCTCACCACAATCTCTTCTCAGGGAGTTGTGCAGAGCCAGAAGGTCCCTCCCGAGCCTCCTTTTCTCCAGACTGAGCTTTCCCAGCTCCCTCAGCTGTTCCTGGTGCTCCAGACCCTTCCCCAGCTCCATTCCCTTCCCTCCAGCCCCTCAATGTCCTTCTTGTCCTGAGGGGCCCAAAACTGATCCCAGGACTGGAGGTGCCTCACCAGTGCCCAGGGCTGGGATTCCATGAACTTTGATCAAATCCAGAGATGTTTCTCAAATCCAGGGCCACTTTTCCTCAAATTATCTTGATCTTTTCCTGGATTTATCCAGAGCTGGGGGTTTGATCCGTGGTGCCCTGTCCAGCTCTGGAGCAGATGGCTCTGGCAGGGCTACTCCAGAGCTGGGAATTTGGGAAAGGGGATTTTTCCCAGCCTTGGGCGGTGAGATGGAGGCTCTGCCCCAGCACTGGGAGCGCTGGGAGCCACCTGCAGCTGCTCAGTGCAATTAGCATTCTCATTAACCAGCATTTAATGGGTTTGCTAATTGCCAGCTCGTAATGAAGTGCTCGGGAGCATCAGATTTACTGAGCAGCTTCTGGGATCTGGGAACTTCCAGTGTCATGGAAATACGGATGATTTTTGCTTTTTTTCCCCCATTTAGAAGAAGTCTTTCAAAAAGACCAGCAAATCCTAATTTTCAGCAAACTCTCCTCTTTATTTCTGTCTCAGAGATTCCAGGGAACACCAAGTCCAGTACTTCCACTTTTAACCTCCCAGTGAATATCATTACTGCCACTTTTTGGAAATACTCTCTTATTTCAAGGCTAAATTCAACTAAATTAAATTTCCAGCTTTTTGATTCAGGAATAACTTTCTCCTGCACAACTAAAATTGAAAAGTTTTTTCTCCTTGACATCTCAGATCTTCTGTTAAACACTGAAGAACTACACAAGAAATCTACTCGTTATCCAATTTAATGAACTGAGGTGGTTTTGCAGCTTAAATTTCATAGAGGATCATGGAGTTGTTTGGGTTGGAAAGGTCCTTAAAAATCATCCAGATCCAACCCTCTGCCATGATCAGGGACACCTTCCACTATCCCAGGTTACTCCAAGCCCCGTCCAACCTGGCCTTGGACACTTCCAGGGATGGGAAACCTTTGCCAGGGCCGCACCACCCTCAGAGTAAGGACTTTCTTCCCAATATCCCATCTAAACCCACTCTTCTTCAACCCATTTTCTTGTGCGATAAAAATATTGAACAATATTTGCTCAGAATCTTCTCTTCAGGTGATTGCAACGAAGATAAAAATCACTGCAAATCCTTCTCTTCTCATCCAAATTAGAATTTGCTGGACTGAGACGGGTTTTAATTGATGCAGGATGCGTCTTTTTGTTCATTTATTTGGCAGCAGCTTCGATCCTGGGGGCACCTGGTTCCAATCAAGTGGAACTAAAGTCGGTTTTGTCATCATGAATTCCTTAATCACTCAGACGTGAAATCTCCTTGAACAGCAAACAGGTTTCTCTGACGAGCCCTACTTTCCAGGGAACAAAGTCATCCGGTGCTGGGGAGATATTTTTAACTTTGAATTTTCTATTTTGGTGAACTTCTGAGTTTGCTTGGTGAGGATGAGACTTTACACTCCAGAATTACCACACAGAACCACAGAATATCCTGAGCTGGAAGGAGCCCACGACGACTTGAGGAAATGTCCACAGGCCCTCATTCCTTTGGAAGGTCTCCAGGTTTTGCAAATGTGTTAAGATGATTTCAACCCCAAAACAGCTCCTAAAACTCTCCAAATTTTTCTAAGAACTTGGAATATCAACTTCCATGCTGCTGAAATTCTCCAGTACTTCATTGCAACACCTGCAGCCTCAGGTGGCGAAAATTTAAGTGGAACAACCTTGTCCAGGAAGGTGTCCCTGCCCATGGCAGAGGGTTGGAATGAGATGATCTGGAAGGTTCCCTTCCAACCCAAACCATTCCATGATTCTATAAATGTTTCTAGGTTAATTTTTTTATTGGATTTTATTGGATTTTTACTGCCATGATGAGATGCACTAATCCAGGTGCACTGGGAATATTGCAACACTCAGCTGGTGGATTTTGAAATCTGGGGTTCACAAATGATGGGAGAATTTTCCAGGTGTTAGAGCCCTTCTCTTCATTTCTACCTGAAGGAATTTACAGCTCTGTTTTGTCAGCCCAAATGTGTGTTTAGGCAGTTCTCAAACAGCGGCTCCCCCACCATGTTTAATAAACTGTAAAAAATAAAAATACGCTGTAATTTCCGCGATACGTTCTCTGCAATGTTCCCTGAAAATTCAGGGAGAAAAGGGGTTATTTTCTGTATTTTCTGCTTCCTCGTCCCCACGATCTGGAAGGCAGAGAGAAGGTTGACTGCTGTGCCTCTCCCAGCCCCGTTCCTTTCTTTTTGCAATTTTCTCATTGGCACAGCAAAGTGCCGAATTCCTGGATCTGTTTGTCCTTTCCGCGGCGGCACCTCCGCTCGGTAAATAACCCGGGGATGGGAGCAATCAGAGTAGTGAGGCAAAGCGGAGTTATCATGAACTCGTTGAAATGTATGAGGGATGTAAAATGTGAGGCGGAGAGAGGAAAAGGGGAAAAAAAAAAAAGAACATCCCAGGGGCGCATTTCAGCGCTCAGGAGGCATCAGGTTGAGTGAGTTACAAATAAGCTGTCATCTTAAAAGGTACCAGACACTGACGCAAGTGGAAAGTTAAAACAACAGCTCTTTGAGCATTGCAGGCAGCAGCTTTTGGTGTTTTTGTGCAGCCCTGAAAATTGCATTGTGCATTGGCAGCGCTTGACACCTCGTATTTTACTTTTCTTCGGGTTTTTTTTAGCTAGTCTCTATTCTGACTAAACTGGGGACACTGGTTGGAATAAATTTCCAGAATAATCGTTGCGGGGAGATTTGGGGCCTAGGAAGGTCAGGTTATGTTGTGGTGACCATCCCGCTGTTTGCGCACAAGAAAATGTGGATTTATTCCAAGCTTTGAAAAGAGGGAGCTGAAATATGGGTTGCAGGAGTTTTTGTTGCTCCATCCCTGGAAGTGTCCAAGGGGTTGGATGTGGCTTGGAAAAACCTGGGATAGCAGGAGCTGTCCCTGCCCATGGCAGGGGGTGGAACTGGATGATTTTCAGGTCCCTTCCAAACCAAACCATTCTCTGATTCTTTGATTCTCTGATTCTATTTTGAACCCGTTTTAACACCTTTCCCTACATGGCCATTTTTCCAAATTTCCCAAATTTCCAGTCTTCAGCAAAAGTTCCTCCTAAATAAATAAGTTCCTCCTAAATAAATAAAAGTTCCTCCTAAATAAATCAACCGTAAATCAGATTTAATGGAAAACTTTTAAAAGCTGTCCTCTCTCAGCTCTCTTCAGGATTTGGGGCTGGAGTTCATCTTGGCTCGCTCAGGAATACAAAGCTCAGAGTGCTCCCATCCCTTATGCTCTAACCCTTCACACCACAGAGTTTGTCTGTGCCGGAGAACCGTTTCTCAAATTTGAAACAAATTTTGGAACCTGAAGCTGGATGGAGAGGGACTGTGGCATTCGTGGTTCCAAGGTTCTCTTCATTGAATTCAGAATTACTGAACCCTGGGATGAGAAAAATGGAAGAGGTGGGATTATTTCCAGACCTATAACGTGTGATCGGAAGGGTGAGGGACCCTGCCTGTCCCTCCATCTCTGGGGACCCTGACATCAGGAGGATGTGGAGCTGCTGGAGAGTCCAGAGGAGGCCTCGGAGCTGCTCCAAGGGCTGGAACCCCTCTGCTCTGGAGCCAGGCTGGGAGAGCTGGGAATGTCCAGCCTGGAGAAGAGAAGGATCCAGGGAGAGCTCAGAGCCCCTTCCAGTGCCTAAAGGGGCTCCAGGAGAGCTGGAGAGGGACTTGGGACAAGGGATGGAGGGACAGGACACAGGGAATGGCTTTAAACAGACAGAGGCCTACTTAGATTGGATATTGGGAAGAAATTCCTTATTGTGAGGGTGGTGAGGCCCTGGCCCAGGTTTCCCAGAGCAGCTGTGGCTGCCCCATCCCTGGAAGTGTCCAAGGCCAGGTTGGACGGGGCTTGGAGCACCCTGGGGTTGTGGGAGGTGTCCCTGTCCATGGCAGAAGGGCTGGAACAAAATGGCCTTGAAGTTTCCCTCCCACCCAAACCATTCCATGATTCTGTGGCTGTGGAAGGTGCCACAAGTTTGCCCTGCAGAGGAAAGTTCTGAAGAAACTTCCTAACGCTGAGGTGACTCAAATGGTGGCGTGGATTTCCCAGGAATTTCAGTCTCTTTGAACAGAATCCTTCAAAATCAGCTTAGAGTGATTTTTCCAGGACAGAAAAAGGCCACGTAAACAAGACAGAAGCGATAAACACCTTCATAAATTTCAACTCTCAGATTTAGGCTCCATCCAGATGAAAACTGCTCTGGAAAACAGAGTCACATCTCACTTGTTATTTATTGGGGCTGCACAAAGAGACCAGATCGGTATCAAATAAAACCCCTGGGGTGAAGCTGAATGTGCCAGGCACCACTGAGTACGAAAAGATTATTTCTCCACTGTTTTGTAGTTCACAAATTTCATTTCCCGATCTGCAGCACAGAGTAGAAATTGCCATTTTTGGCTGTAAAATCCCCTCACCCAAGTTAGGGAAAGAAAAATAAGATTTTTTTCCCCCCAAACTCTGCTCTCAGACCCATAAAGATCGATCTGGGCAGCCCTCAGGAATGTGTTTTCCATTTCTGCAGTGGATACCTATTCTTAGCTGTTTTCACACACATTTTGATATGCAAACAACACCTTTCTCCTCTCCTCAGCCGAGATTCTGACATTCCCAACTTTCCCCGTGAACCGCGGATGTGTTTTGTGTTTTCTCCCTCGCTCGTGCTCTGCTTAGCGGCAAGGCAGAAATAGAGGTGTGCGCGTGCCTGTAAATCCCCTTTTGGAAAGCAGAAAATCCCAGTTTTTCCAGCACCTCCGAGTCCTCTCCATCGATCTCGAGTGGGAATTTTGTCTCGGCAGATAAAATGATGCACGTTGAGGAGCTTGGCTGGAAAAGTGGGGCAGCGCGGCGTTATTTCAAAGCGATGTCTTCGTAACTTGTTGACTCGCTGCGATATTTTCCGCGGCTTTCACGTCTTGCTGGCCGACCAATTTATTAAGGATTGTGCGTGGAATGCTGAAAGGAATCTCTAACGGCTCCAAATATTGATAAATCGGCTTCCAAACATTTTCTGAAAGTGGGAAACTTGGTGCATTTATAAAAATATCACAAACTCCGTTCAGATCCTGCATCTTCATTTCTGATAAACGCATTTTCCAGCCCAGAAATGAACCCCCTTAATAGGAGACCTCATGGAAAATGAATTTATTGTTTTCCTTGCGGTCTGCAGCAGAAAGAAAAAGCCCAGTAGCCTATTTTGCATAGAGCCTGATCAAACATTGTTTTCGTCTGGTAAACTGGAAAGCTGATAACGCTTTCACTCGAAGGGAACGTCTCACTTCAGTGCCCAGATTTTGATTTATGTTCCAAAAGTACTTCTGATGGAATAAATGTCATTTCCAATCAGAAGATCAAAATATTTTTTAAATGAGAGGCTGCATCTCCTACACATTTTCTGGTTCCTGCTGTTTTTCATTTGTCTGTCTGAGACCGACTAATTTGTGAAACTAAGACAAATTCTGGAATAATTTTGAATTTACAAAACGGGCATTTTTCATCTGTTTTTAACAGGAGAATTTCGGTTTAGTGGAAACTTTTAGTGGCGAGAGTGACTCAGTGCTGGAGCTTTACACGAAATGCTCCTCGGAGCTGTGACCTCACATCAACATAATCTTGGAGCTGCTACATTATCAATTAAAAAACCCATAACACACTATTAATTACCATTTAAATATATCTTAGTTCAATTTCTTACCGTGTTAAATTGGGCTGAGAGAGGAAAATCTTCAATCTAAGCTCTGCTCTTGGTAAATTCCAGAAGGTCTCTGATTCCTGCAGGAGAACTCTGGTTAAATGTGGCCTTCGCTGGCTCTGTATCAAATGAGCTGATGCCAAAAAAAGGGGCATTTGGAGTTGCTTCTAAATGCAAATTATCCCCAATTCCGGCTTTGATAAAGATCCTGTCATCTGAATTAGTGCTTGATTGAATCAAATAGATCAGACTTAAATTTGCTGCCCCTTTCCTAAACCATTCCTATAAGAAACAGCGCTCAAGTTGCCTTTGAAACCCTTGGAATTCTTCCTTTTTCAACCCCAGAGAGAAGCAGTGGTTATTGCTGTTTCCTGGTAGGTTGAACCTTGAATGTTTCCTGGGGTGGAAACTTCTCTGAACAACCTCACCTGGTGTTTAACCACTCCCACCATAAAGGATTTCATCCTTAGAGCCACTCTAAATCTCCCCTCTTTCGGTTTAAAACCTTCACCCCTTGTCCAGTCACTGCACACCCCAATAAAAACTCTGATTCCATCTTTCTTTTAAACCCCTTTAAGCATTGAAAGCGTCAATAAGTTTTTCCCGGATTCTTCCATTATCCACGCTAAATAATCCCAATTTTCTCAGCTTTTCCTCACCAGGGCAGTGCTCCATTCCTCTGAAGGAATCAGAGGAGCGAAACTTTTAGGATTCCTCTGGCATCGGAGCCTTTCCCAGTGCACATATGGGAAAGGTTCAGGCTGTTGGCACGTTGGGAATCACAGGAATCTTTTGGGTTGGAAAAGACCTCTCAGAACATCGAGCCCAACCTTGGAGTGATCCCCACCCTGTCACCCGGCACATGGCACCAAGTGCCATATCCAGGCGCTTCCCGAACACCTCCAGGAACAGCGACTCCTCCACATCCTGACCCTGCAATGTTCTTGTCCCAGAACGAGCTGGAAAAAAAACCATTTAGGTGTGAACGGCTCACCTGGCTCCCGTTTCTCTCCCCCAGCTCTGAGTTTTAGAAACTCAACTGTTTTTTTCTTTTGTCCTAAAATCCTTGGTTCTGTCACACGGCCCTGGGGGTGACGGTGATGGTGTCTCTGGGGCTGCAGAGGGACGCACTTGTGTCCTGGTTTGAGACAAATTTGGGAGGAGACTCCGAAAAGGTATCTCCTCTAAAAGGCAGAATTTCAGCCCCTCTGCCCAGCCAAGGTTCAAAAAGAAAATCTTCTTGGAGGAAAGGGAAAATAAAATTTATTTAACAAGCAAGGTGCACGCAGGCACAAAGGAAAAAGAATGAATAATATTAGATAATAAATCTATTTTATTATGGGGGATTTTAGAGTCCCTCCTTTCTCTGGTTCAGCTCCTCCCGAAGGTTCAGCCCCGCTGGGCCGGGGGGTCCGGCAGATCCTGGCGAGGGTCTTGCTGTCTCCCCCAGAGATGGTCTGATTTTCTGGATGGGAAAAAACCAAGCCGAACAGTCCAAAATAAGGGAAAAAACCCAAAAAAACTCAGTCAGAAGGGAAAAAACCCCCTCTGTCCTAACTCACAGCTGGACAGACTACTGGAGGAAGAAAAAAAAAAGGAAAAAAGAAAAAAAACCTTGCGCTTTATCTCAAAGAGATAAACCCAAACCATGCCAGTGCTTTCTCTGGCTACTTCTCCGTGCCAGCTCAAGGTTCCAGGAGCCATTCCCGGGCATGAGCAGCCGATAGGGAAATACAGAGCAGAAAATCACCCCAGGCCATTTTGTCACTCGCCCAGCGGGAAGGTGGCCCTCACAAAACGGAGCTTTTTGCCGTGACCCACATTGCAAACACCCACCCACCCCACCGTGGGCGGCGTCTCCTCCCGGGGGAAGCCCGGCAGCTGCGTGGGGGTTTTACCCCGATCGGTTTTCACGTTGTCAGCGAGAAAAGGGAGAGACATCCTGGCATGTCCTGCACGGCAGAATCCTGCCAGCGACAGAGACTCCCACTGCTGCAGGGAAAATATCATTTATTGGCAGGGCTGGCCACGGTTTTACAGATATCGGTGCTATTTTGTGGCAAGAATAATTTTTATTTTAGGAAGGCGTCTCTGCCTCTACGCCTGGGTATCTATAGCCCTCCCTGCATACAATACTTGGCTGGCATTTCTCAAACTCAGCCATTTAATTAACAGAACTTTGGGGTTTTTTTTAATCCCGGTGCGTTATCGGTTTTCAGCCTGTACCTTTCCATCTAAGGGAGGAAAAAAAGCTCTCAGATGAAACCCCAGGCCCCTTCTCAGAGGTTGAACCATCAGGAGACTGGATTCCACATCGCTGGAAGTGCTCAAGGCCGGGCTGGATGGGGTTTGGAGCAACCTGGGATAGTGGGAGATGTCCCTGCCCGCAGCTGGGGGTTGGAATGAGAGGAATTTTGAGGTCCCTTCCAACCCAGACAATTCTGAGTCTGTGGTTGTTATTTTTACGTTGCTGGGACCAGGTGAAGGGGGAGAGTGGACTTGCACGGCCCACACGACCCAGAAGGATCCCAAAATCCACAACATCCTCCCTACGTGTGCTGGGTCATCCCCAGAGCTCCAAAAACACCTCCTGGGTGAGGTGTTGGCCTGGAAACTCCCCAAAAATGGTTCCGGTTTCACTCTCAGGTGTCAGCACCCACGGGAGAAGCTGACAGCTGCTGTCCACTGTGGACAGATCTTCCTGTGCCGCCCTGATGGCCACGACAACGCCCCCGCCACCCACCTCCGCCTGCGTTAGGAAGGCAGGGAAATTATGGGCTTTTTACACCCTGGAGAGATGCTGGGAAAACATAAAAGGCTGGCTAAAACCAGCCAGGCTGTGGATTTGCAGGCAGAACTGTGCAATTAGTCGGGGTCTGCTGCTCGAGACCGAGAACAGAGCGAGACGCGGCAGATGGGTGAAGGCTCAGCAAACACGGAGTTTGCTTGTTTTCAAAACTTTCCCACAACATCTTTTATTTTTCTGGTTTTTTTCCCCTTTTCCCTCTGGCTGGTGCTTGCTGATCACAGTTCTACGTTTGGAATAAATCTAAAGGCCAATAAATGCACAGTTTAGCAGCTACTGGGAGTTTTTAGAGGTGGTTTGTCTTCCCTGCACCTTGTTAACCATCAGGAGAACCTTTATTTGGATTATAACTGAACTTCACCCTTTAATTTGGGGCAAAAAAATGCTAAAGGAGGGTAAATTAGATTAGGTATTAAGAAAAAATTCCTCCCTGTGAGGGTGATGAGGGCCTGGAATGGAATTCCCAGAGAAGCTGTGGCGGCCTCATCCCTGGAAGTGTCCAAGGCCAAGTTGGACAGGGCTTGGAGCAACCTGGGATGGTGGAAGGTGTCCCTGCCCATGGCAGAGGAGTTGGAACTGGATGATTTTCCAGGCCCCTTCCAAACGAAACCATTCCAGGATTATCTGATTAAATTAAAATCCTTTACTAACAGAAATATTGGGTTTGGTGCTGAATTAATTTAAAAATTCAGACTGAGGCTCAAACTATTTTCCTCCCCTCAATTTCCTCTATATTACATAAAAAAGAAGCTCTTTGCTTCATAATCTTACATTTGGACTTGTCTCCCTTTACATGGGAAGCCTCAGTTGAAGGATTTTCCGTTTTTTAGGGAAGGGATGAGGCTTTGAATTCCTGAGAAATACAAAAACCTCCCTTTGCCACCAGCTCTAGGACATTTCGGTGAGGGCAGCTCTCAGCCAGAAACAGAGGGATTAAAGAAGGACAAAGATTATTCACAGATTTAATTATGCTCATTTGCATAATTGCTCTCAGTGACATGGCTCTATAGGTAAACCTCTGGAATGTCCTCCTCACGCTGCTCTTGGGTTGATCCTGAAGGAATTTTTCCATAGGGAAAAGCTGTTGCTGTGGCAGGAGGCCTGATCCTCGTCCAAACCTCGGGGGGCTCCGATTTCCGGCTGTCCCCAAAAGGATTCGGCATCACAGACATCCCAGAGCCATGGGGGGACAGGTGGAGGCTTCTTCCCCTCCAAAACCACTCTGGGATAAAATCTCCTTCAAACGTCAGATGAGCAGGAGCCCGCAGGTGGCTTCACCTCCGTCCCAGGGCCATGGGTGCACCAATGGAGGCTTCTCCCCCAATTTCACCCCTCTAAAACCACTCTGGGATAAAATCCCCTTTAAATGTCAGATGAGCAGGAGACCGCAGGTGGTTTTACCTCCCTCCCAGAGCCATGGGGGGACAGATGGAGGCTTCTTCCCCTCTAAAACCACTCTGGGATAAAATCCCCTTGAAATGTCAGATGAGCAGGAGCCTGCAGGTGGTTTCACCTCCCTCCCAGAGCCATGTGGGGACAGATGGAGCCTTCTCCCCCAGTTTCACCCCCGTAAACCAGTCTGGGATAAAATCCCCTTGAAATGTCTGATGAGCAGGAGCCCGCAGGTGGCTTCACCTCTCTCCCAGAGCCGTGGGGGGACAGATGGAGCTTTCTCCCCCAATTTCACCCCTCTAAAACCAGTCTGGGATAAAATCTCCTTTGAATGTCAGATGAGCAGGAGCCTGCAGGTGGTTTTACCTCCCTCCTAGAGCCATGGGGGGACAGATGGAGGCTTCTCTCCCAGTTTCACCCCGTTCAAAACCACTCTGGGATCAAATCTCCTTTAAATGTCAGATGAGCAGGAGCCTGCAGGTGGCTTCACCTCCCTCCGAGATACATGGGGAGACAGATGGGGGTTTCTCCCACAATTTCACCCCTCTAAAACCACTCTGGGATAAAATCTCCTTTAAATGTCAGATGAGCAGGAGCCCGCAGGTGGCTTCACCTCCCTCCCCGGGGACATTTCTGATTCGGCAGGGTCTCCTGACTCACAGCAGTGCCCGGGGGGCTGCTCAGCCTCCTCCTCCTCGGCGGGGGAAGGCAGGTGGGCCAGGCAGAGCCCCGGCCCCACGGGGAGAGCAGAGCGATGCTCTCAGCTCTGACTCATTCCTGCGCCGCTGCCTTCGGAGGGAGAGGCAGCAGCTCCGCAGAGTGGGAGTTGCTCTGCTATTTTCTGTTTACCGGCTCCGCTCGCTGCCATTTCCCACCTGGGGCACAGCGGGGTTTCACAGCCGGAGCGCAGCATTTTGTGGCTGGAAATTAATTTTTTTTGTTCTCCTCTCCCGATGAAAGGTGGAAGTTTGGCGCCGGCTGGAGAAGCTGGAAAATGGTGAAGGGGAGAGGGGGAAGGAAAAAATCTTATTTTAGGGCAGGGAGGGGATATCACTCTTATTTTACATTATTATTTTACATTATTATTTTACATTACTATTTTACATTATTATTTTACTATTATTTTACTATTATTTTACATCCAGGCTGTCCAGAGGCTTTGGCAAATGTTAATTTAAAAAATATGGGGAAAGGGGAAAAATGAGACTTTCTTTTTCTCCAAACCCCAGATGGATGTTTGATCCTGGACACCAATGTCAGTCCTGCCACACAGCACCCAGATGAGCTCCCAAAAGTCACCTCAGGTCAATGTTTCTGTGCCTCAGAGCTGTCAATCTTCCCATCAAAGCCGGTGTCACTCGGGTCCATTTCCTGCCGGCTGCATTATCCGTGGAGAATCAATTGGGGCTGGGTTATTGATGCCATTATCTTGTTTATGGCTTCTGGGTGTTTCTGGCTTTAAAGCGGTGCCCTTCCAACACCCGAGTGGAAGAGAAGTCCAATTATTCCCATATTTCAGATGTCAAAATGGAGATGGATCCATCCAGGGGTTTTTTTCTCCACCAGGCTTGCGCTGTTTGCAGGGTTTGATCCTCTCTGTGTTCCCTGGGAATGGCATAAAATGGGATTGCTTGGAAGGGACCTTAAAGATCAACCTGGTTTAACCCTCCTGGAATGAACAGGGACACATGCCACTATCCCAGGGTGCTCCAAACCCCATCCAGCCTGGCCTTGGAGACTCCAGGGTTGGGGCAGCCACAGCTTCTCTGGGAATCCTGTGCCAGGGCCTCACCACCTTCACAGGGAAGAATTTCTTCCCAATTTCCCATCCAAATCTATCCTACTTCAACTTAAATCCATTCCCCCTTGTCCTATCTCTATATATCCTTATGAAAAATCATCTCCTGTCTCACTCCAAGAGCAAGATCCAATTTATACCTCACACGTCTCCAGCAGCAAACTTTTCTGGGAGCAGCTTGGCTTAGCCAGGAGAGATTTCCAGGCCTGGATCCCAAGCGGAGACATCCCTGGTGTGAACTACCTGCCTTCCAAATGGATTTTGAGGCTCAGGTTTCCCCTTTCCCGACAAATCCCCTGGAACGCCCCCAGCTGGCACTGGCGGTCTCGGATCTTGGCAAGGAGTATCTATCTGTGCACCCAGGAAAGCTCATTGTGCGTGGCAGGAGCTGCCAAATCCACAGCTGAGGCTCCGCCATGAGCAACCCTGGGATTTGGGAGGAGAAACCACGGGAACTTGCAGCACACACCCCATATTGAAAGGGGTGAGCACCTGGAGGAGTCACCTGAGGTTGGAGAAGCGATTCCCAGTGCTGGGACACAGCAGCAGGTCAGGATTGGGTCAGAGCTGTGATATCCGTGAAAATTCAGATCTCCCCCATCCTCCACACATTTCACTGCCACGTGCCATCGTCCTTTTCCAACTCTCACATCCAATTTCTTTCCTTGTCGGAGATTACCTGGTTTTCACGGACAAAGATTGAAGCTGGATGATTCAGCCAGACTTTAGATGGGATAAAGCTTTGGATCCCGCTCTGGAAGCAGCAAGATCTGATGGGATGAGGGATTTTTGAATGCTGCATCCAGCCCTGTGATCCCAGCACAGGAAGGACCTGGAGCTGCTGGAGCGAGCCCAGAGGAGGCTCCGGGAGGATCAGAGGGATGAAGCAGCTCTGCTGTGAGGAAAGGCTGGCAGAATTGGGATTGTTCACCTGGAAAAAGAGAAGGCTTGGGGTGACCTAACTGTGGCCTTCCAGGACCTGAAGAAGCTGACAAGGAACATGGAGAGGGATTATTTACTAGAGCATGGAGTGCCAGGACACAGGGAATGGCTTCCCACTGCCAGAGGGCAGGGATGGATGGGATATTGGGAAAAAATTCCTCCCTGTGAGGGTGGTGAGGCCCTGGCACAGGGTGCCCAGAGAAGCTGTGGCTGCCCCTGCATCCCTGGAATTGTCCAAGGCCAGGCTGGACAGGGTTTGGAGCAACCTGGGATAGTGGGAGGTGTCCCTGTCCCTGGCAGGTGGTGGAACGGTCTCTGAGGTCCCTTCAAACCCAAACCATTCCATGTTTCTAAGATTCCATGATTTTTCCATGGGAATTAAGCACATGAGTGAATTGATGTTGAAAAAGATGCTTCAGCTTTTTCCTCCATCTCCACATGTTCTGGGGCCTTGCAGGATCCTGGTATAAATTTAGGGAAATTTCGTGGTTTCTCCGCTTTCCCTCTGAGCTGAGGGAAGCCAGAGGGTGTCACACCTTGGAGGTGTCCGTTGCCTGCATTCCCAGATTTTGGAGTTCTTTGGATGAGGACCCTCTCCAGGTTCCCTCTGAAATCCCCAGCAAAAGGAATGCTCAGGGAATGGAGCTGGATTCCCAAGCAGCACCACCACCAAACAACACCCTCCTTGCTCTTTGCAGTTTTGTAGACTTTGATTAAAAGTTAAGTTGTTAAACAATAACATTTACAACATTTAGATGGGCAAATTGCAAATTACTCTTTTTTTTT
>VYZT01044447.1:18925-34148 GCA_013400735.1 Pomatostomus ruficeps | reverse complement strand
AAAAAAAAAAAATCAAACTTAAAATAAGACTCTGGGAGGAAGAAAAGACTTGTTCTACACCTGCCTCACCCAGGATCACTGCTTTCGATAACGTAGCATGGGACCTGAGAGCCACGAGGCAGAACCTACCTTGAACAGCAAGAGTTTCAAAGCAATCCATACCTTTGCTCATGGTCTGAGTAATTCTTAGGTGCAGACACCATTATCTCCGTGCTAATAAAACAAGCCACCTCAATGGAAAATAACTGTGCACTGACTTCTCCAGGACTACTGAAGGAAGATCTTCACTTGCACAATTTAGTCAGCCTGGAGGTTAAAAATCACTCTGAAACCAGAACCTGATCTTTGACCTACAGCAGCAACAGGCAGCAAAACCCTCCTAAAATACTCATGGGATTTAGCAGAATGGTGCTGATCTAAAGGCACAAAAACTGGAAACCATACCCAGGTAAAAGTTTTCCCTTAAGCTCTGCCTGCTTTGAGCAAGCGTGCCACACACAGAAAGACGCAGGAAATGTTTCATCTTCTCAGTATGAAAATGTGTCTTTCCAGGATAAAATCTGTCCTTTCAAGTTTTCTACAACTTTTAAGTTTTCTCACTTGAAGAATAATGGAAAACCAGGTTTGACAAGAAGAAAATTAATTTTATTCATGATCAAGTTTTATGAAATAAGTAGGAAAAAACCCTTTAAATATCAATTATAAAAAGGTGGACTTCATCCAGACTAGCTGAGAATCAAACAAAAGCTGCTCTCCAAGAGCCTCACACAGTGTTTCCACTAATATGTATTCTCACTTTGAACTCTCAGCCTTTTTCCTACTTCAATTTCTATTCAGCTCTTCACTTTGAAGCAAACCAGTTCATATTTATAGCAAAGAGCTTCTTCTTCGGGAAGCTGCATCAGAACAGTTGCAAAGTCAAAATCTGAAATAACTGCTAGTCAGAATTAAACCACAGAACTAGCTAGACTGAAGGCAACTCACCACAGACAATTCATTCGTACTATATAATTTAGGAAAATCAAGTGAGTTATGTAAGTAATCATTTCAGGAGGGAGGATGTCAGCTAATAACTTGGATTATCAATCACTTTCATTACCCTAAAATCTCCTTTGTATTAAGTAGTGCTCAAAGGCATCCATTATTTATAGGTTTCCTCAGGCTCAGACTCCTCTGCAGCTCTCATCCTAAGCTCTATCTGTGGGACTATCTCCACACCTAAGCACAAGTCTCACACTTCATTTCACTCAGGCCACTCTGACAGCTGTCAGCAGCACACCAGTGCCCATGTACAAGCTATTTCATAAAGATGAAGATATCAAGGAAGTAAAAAAAAAAAAAATAAAAAAATTACACATTCAGAAAAGAATGCAAGAGTTGCTTGCCAAATTCAGAAGGAATTTTGATCTCAGGCCCCAGTAGAACAAGGACAAAATACCTGATTCTGCTTTGCTTAGCATAGATAAGCCTCTGATTTAAAAAATCTGAATGTCTGTCCATACACAGAGATTTATAAATTACTAGAACAACTAGTAAGGGTTCTCTGTAAGTACAGAACAGCCATTTTTGAAGACATCGTTATGAAAATAACCCCTTACTTCTTTAGGCATAAAAATAAGAGTTGTCCAACACACACACAAACTCATCTTACTGGATCAGCTTTAGAGCATTAACACACAGGAGACCTGACAACTCCATTTGGCAAAAGGAGTCAAACCACAGCTGTGCCCCAGCAAGTGAGTTGTCAGTTTAGTGTCACACACCAGAATGAATGGAGTAGGGAGAAAAGGACACACTCATTTCTCACCATCGACCATTCCTACTACAATTTATGCACAACTAACATCCCATCAGTGAATTACAAATACTATCAAATTTAGAGGCTTTTAAAACAAAGAGCAGGAAGAGATTACAGTGTTTAAATGGCAAAAGCACCTGGGCTTTATAATAGCACACACAGTTTTGCATCCACAATAAAATGGAACTGACAACAGTTACGTTGGGAAGTTTGGGGCAAAATTAATTTTAATAAAATCAAACCATACATAATCCCATTAAGGTTTTTCTAGATCAGAAGTCTGCATCACAGAACTAAAACTGGGAAGCAATATGTTTCAAACTCACCTATTTTACTGTCTATTTAAAGTCAGACTTGTACATAGAAAAGTTCAATCACCATTCTTTAGAGAAATGGAAGAATTCAGACTAACCGAGTCAGAAAATTCCATAGCCATGGTAAGGATAAAGAACTAAAGTATAGCTGAATAAACACAGCAGGCATCTCTACCAGGAAAGCAGATCAAAGTGTACTTAATATTCAGTTTCTTCTCCTAGGTTATATGGAACATGCAAGTTTACTTCAAAATAACTTTTAAAAACAGTGATTATTTGGCATTTAGCATCATGGAGTATTACAGAAAAGTTGGCTGGAGCAGACTGAAATTAAACACTTCCTCCTACCCAAATAAATTTTCGAGTCTATAGTCATGTAGCATTACTTTCATGGCTAAAATTCTTTAGCTCTTCCATAAATATAAGGTGTTTACCTCCCTAATAACTGGTCCATGTGATGCATTTTCCAACTTAATTAAACTCACTTCAGGTTTCCTTTAGAAAGGCTATTTAGGCTACTTAATTTTTTTTCCTAAAAACTCTGTATTCTTGGCAGACTTTGGGGACTAACAGCCTGATAATCAGCTACAATGCTCCCAGTCCAGATGCGAGTACCTAGTACTGCTACAGCCTTTTGCTAAGAAAGTAAGTGGTAGCTGATGTTCAAAGGTGCTGACTTGATGCTTCACTTACACAGAACACAGTAACGGAGTGACCACGTCACAGCTACCTCCTGTAACATGTCAGACACAGTGAACTGGTGGTTCTACATCTTTAACAAGTGAAAGATGGAATTTTACAGATTGTACTGAACAGTTGAGGCAAGTGGCTGCACCTGCGCTCCCTGGTACCTCAGGGTTTCAAGGAAAGAAATGCAACACAGCCTTTCTGAAAGCAAGAGCTGATTAAACGAAGACATTTTGGAAACATATAAAAGCTTATTCCCATTAGAGCATCTGTCTAAAAAAATCAATGCTCAGAGCTCTCTGTAAGAGGTGGCTCCTGAAATAAACAAGGTTTCGCAGGCACACTACACAGACAAAAGCTGCTTCTTCCTTCCCCTGAGAGGCAGAAAGAGCAGTCAGCAATGGGGTGAGACGAAAACACACATTAAGGGACCACAAGCAATAACCTCCTTCCTCTCACAGCCTAAACTTTGCCATTGCTCAAGGTTGTGTGTAAGTGAAGTTCTCTAATGGACCTGTTCTCATGCAAGCCCAGCACTTGTTCCCTCTAATCATGGCTGTGCAGTTCACCACTACCCACATAACACCAACCTACTGCCATTTGACCAAGCTGCCCCGTTTAAAGCAAAAGCACACACACCAAGGGCGTTACATCCACACACTAAAGAGGCAAGAAACAAGACCCCAGGACAGTCACCACAACTTCCACCATTCTCACTTTCTTGAGAAGGGGCCCTCACAACTGGGCTAGGCGGCTATGCTTGCCCTCGGCTCAACTCTCTAGTCCAGTGCATTCTTTATTACTTTTTTTTTGAATGACGAACACCTTCAAAGTGATGACATAAAACACTTTACCCTCAAAGAAAATTGAAACACTACTTTTTCAAGGGTAGCTCCATTTTTGTTTACTACTTTGTGCAACCTGCCCTCCCAAATCGCAGAAACAACTTCCTTTGCTCTCCTTTTGTCTCAAAAATCATCAGCATGCTAGTTCCAGATGGAAACCGAACTAGATTAAACTATCTGTAAATTATTTTCTCTATTCCCTGCACTGGACAGCTTAAATTGTGACTCGTTCATTTCAAAATCAGTTTGCAGGAGGTGGCTATACCAACCCAACCGCCCAGTGCTCCCCGTAGTTCCCTTTCTTCCTTAGACAGCATTCACCAGACCACTTGGAGACAATCCAGCTCACCACAGCAGCAGCAGCAAATACCTTGTGCTGGTTTCATCGAATGATTATGGTTTATGAGAAAGTCAAATACAAAAGGCACAGCAGATGCACACAATGGACAATGAGAACAGTTCTTCCAGTGGCAGCAGTCGGGTTAAGAATTCATGAGATATCCCAGGTCATCCTTGGCCATCCCCACTAGTGTCATTGCCAGGATCAAAAATACTTGTTAGTCAACAGGACTTGCTTGGGAAATATATTTTTGAGCTAACAGCTCATACCCTTGTCTGTTTCTTTGAATGTCATAACCCTGTCTAGAGGCACATCAGACACATGTTAGAAGGAATAACCCATTAACCACGGAAATGTTTTAAACTTCCAAAGAGGCTTACAACTATAAATCCCAAGTGTTGTAAGCTAGAAAATTAAGAAGACTTGAGTCTAGACTCTGTGTCTTATTTTCTGCACTAACCTTTTCATTTCAATGAGATTCTTCCATTTCTAACTTTCTGTCATACACAGGAGAACTAAAACATGATTCACTTGGGAGTTTCGCATGGCAAGAACCTAAATGTTAATACTGAAAAATTTAAGTCTTCTGGATTTGACCACAAATAACCTATCCATGAATAGATTTGTAGAACAAAATAAAAATTAAGCCAGGTCTCATAAGTCTGCCTTTCACTACTAGAACCTGCATCTTTTGCCTTGAAGTTTCTACAGAAAGAGATTAAGGAGAATTGAAAAATAAATAAAACAGGAAAAAGGAAAAGTAAAAAGCAGAGGATCCATGAACCAGCCTCCTTCTCAACAAACCTGTGCTGCACCATGAATCATTTTAACTTGCAAAACTAGCAATGAATTTGCAATTTTCTTCAACATCCTTTATTTCCTGCATACCACAAGAATACTATTTTGAACAAGTCCTTCACATTGGATTTATTTCACTGACTTCACAGAATCACACAATCTACTACTGCCCTGCCTCTTCCCCTTTCTGATAATCTGAATTTCTGATATTCAGATGTTCCATTAGTCTCAGTTAGAAGAAATGTTCTGCTACTTGCTTAAATACATAGTGATCTAGACTTACTGCAGAATAAAGGCGAATTTTAAGCATGTTAAACTATTCTGATCACCTTCCAGATGAACCCCAAGTGATATTTCTATTCCCAAATAGATGAGTCATAAAAACCTTAAGTGGATGTGAATAACTTCCCTAATTTTGATCTGGAAAAGACTGAGAGTAATGAAATATGTTACAATCTAAACAGTAATCACCTCACACATTTTCCATGCATCTGAACTAAATGATGTCAACTCCTAGAAGAAATTATAATATATATAATGTCAGAAATAATATATATTAATGACAGTTCTCTTCGTTAAGTTCTTTACAAAAGTTATTGGGACTAAAGGCCTGTGGGGAGAACATGGAGAAACAATTTCCTATCTTCAGAAAAATCCAAACAACTTCTAAATTGCATGAAAGAATTAGGATTAAACCCCAGGAACTTCTGTAACCCAGTTCCAAATTTAAAACAGCAGATAATGAAGTCCCCAAAGTAAACACAGAATTATGCCATACTTAATTTAATACAGTAATGCAGCTTGCTTTAGCACCTACGCATAAATGAGATTGATCTCCATACACTCCATACCAGGATTACTAGGGGAACATTACCTGTTAAATAGCATATTGAAGCCAAATAAGTACTCGTTACTGACACGTGACACATCAAACAAACTATGCGTTTGTTTTTCAAAGATTAAAACACCTAATGTGGTGCTTCTGGGAAAAAAAAAATTAAAACACCCCCCCCCAAGACTATCCTTGCTACATCCCTAAACTAATCACTGTTTTCAGTAACGATGAGGTGCCTAAAGGAAGCAAGAGCTAAGAATTACCAGAATTCAAGACACTCATTGTTTAGATCTCAAGAGCTATTAAGTCCTGAGTAGAAAGCCTATTCACAGTTCCATGTAAACGGCTGTGGAGAGAAGCAATTCCCAGCATATTTCACACTGGTATCATCCCCAACTTTATGAAATGAGAATATCCCAAAAATTAGGCATGCAGCTTTAAACCAGTATTGTTTAGAGCCCTGACGGCCATACCTGCCTTATAAATACTGCACCACATGGAAAACCAAGGAAAGTGCAGTGTAAAACCACAATTTTTGGTCATGAACTGTGGGTATTATCTACAAATGCCCCAAAGTATATCTGAAATCAAGTCCTGGAAGATGGAATTAATTCTAACCTGAATTTCAAAATATGAGAGCTATAGACATTTTACACTTACCAAAAAACAGCAGTCTGCACGATCTGGGGGTGATGCAATTCAAGACTGGCAGATGCTAGTCCCTTTCCATTGAAGAAACTGGGACAAGTCACAATAGATTGATCTGGTATCTCTGTACAGAACTAGACTGGACGCAGTGCCATCTCAAATAGATGAGTCAACAAATCGTTAGTTCTTTCATGACAGCAGCTATTGCAGCTGCAACTGATGATTTTTTATACATGTGATGTGTCTCACAGCAAAGATGCACGTTAGAAAGTTGAAAGACCATCTCTGAAAGAAGAAGCTTGTGCAGCATTTACCTAGACCAACCACTGTGAACTGTGATCAGTGAACTGATCAATAAGCAGTCACTTACAGTGTAAAAGCCACATTAAGACTGAAGGAAGCACGTTTGCATACTTCTAAATGTAACTGGAGCCAAAGACAATGCATGAAAAGGAACAAAAAAACCAGTCCCATAGCTCAGCTCTGTAAAAGAAATATTTCCCATTCTTTGTAGAAAATCTGAAGGAAGGAAGATTTTGGGACTACTCTGTTTTCCCCTTAGGTAACATTAACATTAGCAAGATACACTGTGACTTCTTGATCACCATATTAATCATTTTAACATTTGCCTACATTCTGCCCAGACCAGTCAGTTCCATTTCCCACTCGATCTAATGCCATGAAAAACAAAGACATCCATTAAGTTACTACTGTTTGCTTGTGGTCAGATGGCTGCACAGCCTTTACTTGCAGAAACCCCTATCCTAGGGCCATTAGGTGAGAGGACAGGACTCATTCTGCTCACTAGACTGTGATGACCTGTGTGAGGAGCACGAGCCAAGGCAGTGAGTAGGACCCAGTTGGTTTAAACAAAACTGTGATATCTGCTAGAAGCAGACAACAAAACAATGTGACAGTACCTGGAGATCTACTGCCACTAACGGACTTGAGATATGTTCCCATCTCTAAGACCCGAGTCCTGTAACAAGATGATCAGCAGCCGGCTGCTCACATCATCAGACCTACAGATGCTTCTCTACTGAAAAAGGACAGAGCCATCACTACCTGTGCCACAGAAATCACTTATGCATCTAGAAGAAACTCCAGGGAAGAGCTCCTGAATGCATAATCTTCATCTCAGGTGGGATCTTTGGAGGGTGACAGAGGCAGGCAGGCAGGACCATTTCCAAAACATACAACATCATAGTTACATTAGCTGTATGCACCGGATCCATGCCACTTCCTTCCAGCAACAGCACACCCCTCTGCTTGTCCTCCCCCACCCAAGCTCCAGGGCTAGTGCTTGCAGAAGTGAAATCAGAGACTGATCCTGCTGAAAACAAACTTGGAAAAGGAAATTGTTTTTATTGTTTATTCAATTCAAGAAAGGAATATCCAAGCAAACAGTCCTAGGATGTTGAACAGCAATTCAGAAGTGCAAAAAGTTTAGCTGTCATCAGGCAAGACTGGAGATAAGTCGTGATCCAGCATCTCCGAAAAGTCCAGGATACATCACATTCCAAAAAAGTTTCTTACCTCTGAATACATAATTCATTTTTAAATTTTTTTTGTCTGAAATGCAGGAGATGAAAGAGAGCAATACACTGTCAAATCAACCAAATCCCTGTGAGAGAAAATATCCAACAGGAGAAAGCAAGCCATTTTGTGGAAAACTTTTTTTCCCAAACCAAGTTATGATACCCATTCACAGCAAAACACTGCAGTACATTATTAAGAAATTAAAGCAGAACATTGAGGAATCAGGAAATCAAGACAGAATCAGAAATATTTTCATCCTGGATTTCTTCAAAAATAATTATTATTATCATCTCCTTCTTAATCTTCCCTAGGTTTTCCAAAACAAGAATAAAATTTCCACAGTTCACACAACCTCACTGCATTTGGTGTAACTGTATTCCTACCTCAGCACTGCCTGCTTCAGAAGAAAGGAAGAACTATGTCTACAGGACTAGAAAAACAATTTAACAATAGTTAAATTAGTATATGGTAGAGCTGATTTTTTTTTCCTCTGCTTGAATGATAAATAATCCTTACACTGTATCATTTTCAGAATTGAGTCCTTACCTTCAAGTCAACAAATAGTGTAGGCAGATAAATCACACTTCCTTTTCTAGTCACAGTTATGTTCCTGGTCTGTGCATGGACAACATGCTGAACACTGTGGGTATGACTGACCACTTTGAGAAGAAACTCTAACAGGCAAAGCAAATGATACCCAAAGCAAGAGTTAACTACGCACAGAAGAACTTGCTGCAACAGAAACTAAAATTTAAGTATGGGACCGTATCTGAAATGTGAAGTAATGGACATGAATCTATATTATGTCATATAGGTCAATAAAGGTCATGTCTAAGAAACAAAAACTGTACTTCTAAGAACAAGAAAAACTTTTAGATAGCACTAAGCATATTCCTCTATAAAGGGGTGTACCCTACCCCACCTGACACCAAAGAAATATTCATGTATTTTGGCTGTTAAAATTTTGGCCAAGCCAATCTTACAATGATAAACAATCCACATTGAATATTAACATGATGCACCTCTCCAAAACACACGCAGAGAGTCTGACAAAGCATTCACTGACTGTCTTCTATTTGCCAGCTGCATACATTAAATCCAAGCCACAGCTTAGATTTTATACATAAAATCAGCTATGAAAAGGTTGTCAAAAAATCAACTCTTTTATAGACACTTTCAGAAAATATCCTAGCAAAAAGATACAGGCCAACTGAACTGCAGTCCTTCATTCCCTTGTAGGAGGCTGGCTTTCTGCTGCCAAGTTAAGAAAATTACACAGGACTGCCCAGTTGCCCAAAGACTGAGTGGCCTTTTACAGGCTGCTTTACTCAACATAGGAAAATCCATGCACAGCACAGTTGAGAGGCACGTTAAACTAGCAAACGGCCTCTGACAAATTCATGCCATTTAAAAAAAGAGGAAGCAATCCTCAGGTGTAAATAAATACACATACAAATGTCATGACACTCTTTCAAAGCTACCCTGTGCAAATCCAGTTAAAGAAAGAGCACATTACATAAGAGATGCTTCTCACATAGATACCGTAACTACACAGAAATACCAGATTTTATAGACACAAGCAAAACTGGACATCAATATTAAACTCTGATAATGTTCAAGGGGTGTTAATNGAGGAAAGAAACCCCAAAAAGCCACTCTACCAGTAGGTATATGTTAAAATACAGAAAGCAAAACCAACATCACAGCCACTGAATCCTGTAAAGTCTGGTTTATATAAGACCTTAAACTAGACAATCTAATTCTCATACACGGATTTTCAGACAGGCAGGGGAATTTGATGCACAGGTGATGTACATTTAAGTCTGAAATGCGATGACTCAACATAAATGCAGACTCTGCACTGATCAGAACTACAAGGAAGAACTTGCACAGGAACCCCAGCCCAGCCCAAAGCACTAAACCTTGACTAGTACTACACTAATGATGGGTAAATTCTTTCTCAGACTTTTTAGACCAGGTTAAGTCTCACGGGCTTTTTTGGAAACAGTGTCACATCTCGTTCTTTTAAATCAAAAATAGTCAGCAGAAATACCATGTTAAGCAGACTCTGACAATAAAATAGAAAGCCTTAAAAAAGAAGAGTAACGTGTATGCTAAAGGCATAGTAGTAAAGCACAGATAAAGGTTGGGTAATTCACCTGTCCCACTGCTGAGACATGAGGCAGCCACCAAAGCACAACCTATACAGCTCTGTAGTCCTGCAGTTACAGCCACTTGTACAAATCAAATTAATGACAACTCTTTTTGTAACAAAAAGTACCCGCTGCTTTTTTTACCCAGAGAATTTAGATTATTAATTTGAGTAAGAAACAAATATTAGAGGAAAAAAAGCCCAGCAATTAAGTTTCATGGGACTATGGTATTTGGCTCGTTGCTTCTTGTAAAGTGGTCTAGTGCTACTGAGTTCCAGAAAAAAAACACCCAAGAACAAAATTAGAAGTTTACTGTTAAACACATTTGGAAGGCAGGAACATACTTGCTTTTCCCTCATACTGTGGGAAAATATAAATCCAACACTTTTATCATTAGTTACTAAACAAAAGCTAGACCCAGCCTATATTAATTGTGAACCAAGTTTCTATTTGTGTCATTCCTCCATATGGGGAACAAATTCCCTCACATGTCTCTGCAGATTTTTACTACAGCAGTTGATGAATTAAAGCCTTTGAAAGAAGACTATCCTCACTCAAAATTTTAAGTCAACACACAAAAATACCAGCTAAGTAAAGATCCAAGCATTTACCAGGCACTCAGCACTACAAGGCAACTGAGTAACAAGGAGAGTTTGGCACTTGGTGGCACTTGGTTTGCTGATGGGCACCACTGGCTCAGTGGTGCCCATCAGCAAACTGCACAGCCTTGGAAATGCCAAGGTATCTCTAGTCCTGGTGGATTACAGAAATAAGCTTCTTTAACAGTCTAAAATCAGTTCACTGCTGAGAGTGGAGCCTCAACACAGGCTTGAATTGTATTAATGAAGTTTAAACAACATTAAAAGTAGAAGGAAAGAGAGATCACTGATGTTTGGAGTTTTTGCCCCAGAAAAATAAACTGATTAGGAGTGGTCACATCTAAATTTAGGACAGCTAGCACACAGTAACAGTGACTCTGGCCAAGTATGTTTTTTCTTAGTCTCAGTAACACTTGCAGCTCTTAGATCAGTGAAGAAGCCCAGGCCAATGACCAAGTATACACCTACAGAAAAGCAGAAGGGTAAACTCTCTAGGTATACCTACAGTACTGTTTATAACCCAATTCACCAGGAAGTTCCAGTTTGTTGTTTCCCAGAAAAGGAAAGGTAATCAGAAGAAGATTCCAAACAGTTTGGTCCAAGTCTTAATACATTGTACTTGAAAGCAAGGTTTCACTTAGAAGGGTAACAACTTTGGTTCTGGCTTCAGTATCAAAACCCACCAGCAAAATCTCAAAAATCTTATAGATTCAGCACTCAAAGAAGCCAAGAGCTCCTTTCAGATCCCCCAGACTAATGCCTTCACATATTCTTCAAGAGCACCTTTACATTTTGGCATACGTATTCCTTTCAAGCAATCTCTCACAGGCAAATGAATTTGTCCTGACACACTTTCAGTCACAGCTGGCCAGAAACAGAAGTTAGCATCCAGAAACATCTTTAAGCCATCGCATCTGGTAATTACTGCTACAGAACACCAGGACTCCACAAAGAATTACTATGTAAGACAAATGCCAAACAAAGCAGTTCACATTTTCAGAGCTATCTCCTAACCACACACTTCAAAGGAGTCTGGATGAATGTCTAGCTGCAATTACATATTACATGATGCCATATGTACTTCCAAACTGGTGTCTGCCAGTTGCAAGTCTTGGTCAATAAAAATGAAGGAAAATAAACAAACAAGAAAAAATAAATAAAACCCACAACAACAAAAACCACGTCCTGCACAGCGGAACAGAATGGTCTTCCTGATCTTGCTTGTTATTGAAATTTTGTTCTTTCTGATGCAACATCTGCTTTAACTATACACCATAAAGAACATGAGTTCAAAATGAGCATTTGATGGATCCCACCCTTAGGATGAGAAAAAATCCTCTTCCAGACACAGCTGTGTCAGTGTGAAGTTACTGCGCTGAGCACATCCCTAGGTCCGCATCCTCCGCTCATTACTGTTACCACCCACATCAACATGCCAGCTGAGAGAAATGGAAGAACACTCTCCAATTTATTGTGATTTTTATCTGCCAAGCCAGCTTAAAACAGTTTGCTAGAAGTCCTTGTTAACCCAGGTCATGCTGATGGAAATGTATGGTTCCAGGAAAGCTCAAAGAAATTTCCATCAGTGTTCCTATGGCCCCATCTCTTCACCACTTCAACAGTAAGTCCCATTTCCACCTCTCATGTGGATGATCAGCCAGTTCAGATACATGATCCAGCCAAAATTCAACAAAACAAAAAAAAGAGCAATTAACTGCTAGCCTGATTAAATCCCTGACTTTGCTTAACTTGCAGCCACAAACACTTCCTTGCCCGCAGCCGAAGATGCACAGTCAAGAAGGAGACACGACCACCAGAGCTTCGGTTTAAGCTGCCAAGTCTATTGACAAGCTTGGGCAAAATGAAAATAGAGCTGGTTCAGCAAAGAGTGGTCACAGCCTTCTCCTCCTATACAAGCAATAACATATGTATAGCCATGAAGTCAGTTCAGGCAGTTTGATCCAACTGAAGCTTAACATTTTTCTGTATGACCATTTTCACCTGGATCAGCAAAGAAAGACTAACAGAGGAAAACAGATCATCTTGGTGAAAGCATCGGCAGAAAAATCAAAGCTGCTCTGGTGGTAATGCAATAATATGACTGCAGAGAACATGTTAAGTCTTAGCTTGATTGAATTTATGCTTGGTATTCTGCAGAAAAAGAAAGGCAATATGCTCCAATCTCACTTAGTAAAATTGCGAGAGCAATTGAGACTGAACAAGTAATCTGTAATTTTACTATATGTTCACTGATCAAAGTAAACTCCAAAAACAAGACTATGGACATGATTTCACATTAGTTTAAACCAAGCTTGCTTGATAAGCTGGAAAAACAAATAAAAATATAAGTAAACTTTGACCCTTTCCCTAAAGAAAAGAACTAAGTCAGCAGAGTGTCAGATGAGTAGATGAGTGGAATAAGTAGGATACAACTCCAAAGTCATCAGTTACACCAGCTTAGGCTGCCAATCTCTTACCTGATAGATTCTGTAAAACATCTTTTCTAGTGTGCAGAAGATTTTATTTCTACAGTATTAGAGCAACTAATTTTTTTCCCAATGTTATGCAGCTCCATCAATATTACTAGTGGAATAAAACCAGCTATAACCAGAATTCAAGGATCCTGCACAGTGCTGTAATAGGCTCTCAAAAACACACAATAAAAAATCTACTACAAGATGTTTTTCCCAATAGCTTCTATTCCTGGGGAGGGAAGCACTTTCGCACAGACTTTCACTACCATTTCAGAAAGTTTTTATCCCATCACATCCATTATGGTAGGAAAGAAAATTACTTTCAGATCATTCTGACACCAAGCAGCTCTATCGAACTACAAAATATAAGACTTAGAAGTCTGGCAAGTTTTAAGAGCCCAGTGTGGCTTGTTGGTTTGGGTTTTTTCCTTCCTAAATGTGTAATGCTGTCAAGCTACTAACACAAAAACAGAAGGTTTCACAACACTGGGTTGAGAAGATAAACAAACTTGTCTACTCTGCCTAGTTTACATGCACCTTCGGTTTCCACACATTAAAGCTAAATAATAAATGCAAGAAAGTAATTCCCAGGATGAAAAATAAATTTTCTGCTGGCAAGGATTGAAATGGCTGATTTGAATTGCATTTCACATGTATACTTTAGGAAAAAAAATCTTTGATGTGTTATGTTTAGAGTTCTGTAAATCTGAATTTTCACTGAGGCTTAAAACCAACACTTGATGCAATTACAGATTAAAATGATTTTACTGTAGGATAACTCAGGGTACCAAGAGTCTTAGAATCACAGACAAGGATGAACACATCTGAAATTCATTGTTTTGGACTTGGTCCACATTTTTATTTCTTCTGTAAGACTTTTGCTAAGGGAAAAAAACAGCACTTCCACAGAGAATTGCCAAGAGATGAAGAAATGGAAAACACTCACTGATGAACAGAAAAACAATACTGTTTCTCTATGGCAACTATTAACTTCTGCATAATTATAAAGACCATTTTAGCAGTAACCATAGATCAATAAGTCAAACAGAACTGAGTCAGAAACCCATTTAAATATTTACACTTTTTGTTACAAGTCATACCTAGAGTATTACTGTAGCCAAAGAGAATGACTGTGCCTTCCATTTTACTCACTCTCCTCATTCAGGAGCCTATCTTGAGATGCAGAATGATCAAAAATACAAAACAAGAGAGCAAAACAAAACCCCTTAAATGGTACAAATAGATATTGTTGACAGCTATAAGCTTCTCCTACTCCGGACAGCTGAATTAGGAAATCTTGACAACAACACAGGAAACACAGCAGCACACAGAAAAGCTCCCTTATCATTTCATAAACCATTAATGAGCAGGTTACATAAATCTGCTGGACCGAAGGAGTTGTAGACCGGAGCTGCTGCAAGACATTAACTCTCCTGTGAGGGATGCATCATTTCATTCTTGAAGACTGTTCATCTCCGTAAGCGCAGTAAAAGAAGTTAAGGGCATTCCGAACGGGAGCCGCATTTTAACCCTTCGTGACCCACCGAGCAAGGAGCGAGGGGATGCTCCCCGGGCCCGCCGCTGCCCCCGCCCCGCACGCTGTTGCTCATCCGTCCCTCCAGCGCCCGCAGGACGGGCCGAAGCCGGCTGGCTGTTCCTTTGTGCAGCCTGGCGAGCTGCCGCACACGCACTGAGGCACCGGCCAAGCCACGAACCGGGTGAAAATAGACGAGCCCCGCTGCTCACGGGGGCCCTTTCCCCTACAACTCCCGCTGCCAGACTCGGTCGTCAGCGTCACCGCCTCAAAGCCTCGTCCCGACGCCTCCCGAACTTCACAGTGCCCCAGCCCCAGCTGAGACGGGGCGGCGGGTGTCGGGGAAGCCCCTACTTCCCAGAGCCCCCGCTCGCTCCCACGGCCGCGCAGGGGCGGCAAGCGATACAAAGCGCCCGGGAGCGGCCGCGCCGGAGAGACCCTCTGACGGAAACCTGGCCGGGATTCAAGGCCTAGGAGAGACCGCAGGCACAGGAGGCAGCCCCGGCAGAACCCCACGAAGCGGCGCCGCCCCGGGGATGGCTCCCTCGGGCCAGCGGCTCGCTGCTCCCCGCAGGGCCCTACGGTGCCGCGGCCGCCCCCCGCAGGCTCCACCTGCGCCGGGCCCCCGCTCCACCGCACCCCGGGGATCGCGCCCCACC
>VYZT01044447.1:0-11354 GCA_013400735.1 Pomatostomus ruficeps | reverse complement strand
GGCGGCGGTGTGTCGGGGCTGCTGCGGCGGCTGGCGCGGCTGGAGGACAGCCGGCAGCGGGCGGCCGAGCTCTTCCGCTGGCTGCTGGCCCCGGTGGCGCCGGCGGAGTTCCTGGGGCGGCACTGGGAGCGGGCGCCGCTGCTGGTGCGGCGGGGCGACCCCGGCTACTACGCGGGACTCTTCTCCACGGCCGACTTCGACGCCGCCCTGCGAGGCGGAGCGGTGCACTTCGGCACCCACCTGGATGTGACCAGCTATGCCGACGGGGTGCGGGAGACGCACAACCCGTCCGGCAGAGCCCTGCCCGCCGTCGTGTGGGACTTCTACCAGAACGGTTGCTCCCTGCGCCTCCTCTGCCCGCAGGCCTTCTCCTCCACGGTCTGGCACTTCCTCTCCATCCTGCAGGAGCAGTTTGGCAGCATGGCAGGGGCCAACACCTACCTCACGCCCCCGGGTACGCAGGGCTTTGCCCCCCACTATGATGACATCGAGGCCTTCGTGCTGCAGCTGGAGGGGAAGAAACACTGGCGTGTCTACAGCCCCCGGACAGATACTGAGGTGCTGCCCCAGTTCTCCAGCACAAACCTCACACAGGCTGAACTTGGTGAGCCCGTGCTGGAGACGGTGCTGGAGGCTGGGGACCTGCTGTATTTCCCCCGTGGTTTTATCCACCAGGGCGATTGTCTCCCTGACGCGCATTCGCTCCACATCACTGTGTCTTCCTACCAGAGGAATTCCTGGGGGGACTTCCTGGAGAAGCTCCTCCCAGCTGCCCTGCAGATGGCCCTGGAGGAAGACGTGGAGTACCGACGAGGGCTTCCCATGGACTATATGCAGTATATGGGGGTCGCTAACTCAGACAGAGTCGATGCTCACCGAACAGCCTTTGTGGAGAAGGTGCAGAGCCTGATAAAGAAACTCATTGACTATGCACCCATCGATGCTGCTGTGGATCAGAGAGCCAAGTCGTTCCTTCATGACTGCCTCCCTCCGGTGCTCACGCAAAGTGAAAAGGTGCAGAGTGTCTATGGCTTCCCAGCCCGGTGGCAAGACGGGGGCCCCTGCAATGTTGACATCCTGATAACAAAAGACACCGAAGTACGCCTGCTTCGTCATGGCATCGTTAGACTGTGTAATGAAGAAGCAGGTGTGATGTTGTACTACACAACAGAAAACTCAAGAGTGTATCATAAGGAAGAACCCAAGTTCCTTGAGCTAGATCCCGAGTATACAGACAGTATCGAATTTCTCCTGTCTTCCTATCCAAATCACGTCAGTGTGGATAGCCTTCCATGTGAAACCTTGGAAGAAAAGATTTCTCTGGCTACACTTCTGTTTGAGAAGGGTATTCTGACTACAAAGAAGCCTCTGGTGCAAGTCTAACTCTTATTTTTTCACAAAATAAATATACACTTGTTTAGAAAGTGTTCTGTCTTGGTCTTGCCTTACGCCTGCTACATGTGAATCACCAGTTCAGGTCTCTGCATCTCATCTAGGGGTTGAAGGTCTATGTCATAGGTAGAGAAATCAAATGTTCTGATTAAAATATTTGCTCCAGGAGCTATTCTGCATGGCTGAGTGCCTAGAGAAGGGAATTGGTTATTTTCACCAGCCACATTACTACAGCCTAGGTAACTTCAGGAAGGTGGTGAACTTGCTTGCATTCTTGTAAATTGTCGTCATGTTTTCACAGTATTTTAAAGCAGCCTGCTCTGCTGCAGGAAATACTCTTACCATTCATGGCCATATTTGGTGATGGTCACCATTCTGTATGCGTTTGCTGTGCCACACTGCATATATGGTGTGACCTTCAGGCCCATGCTGTAAAGATCGCTTGGTCATGCATTTGCTCATCCTAAAACTGGAGCCTGCAGGCAGCTCCCACTCAGTTTGAGCAATTACACCCACCTGTGTGGCCCTGCCCTTATTGAATGGTGCAGCAAGATTTTCTCAGGCAAACACGATGTGCTACATTTGAAATACTTCAGGCTCACTCGCTTACTTTTCAATCCAATAATAGGGATAAGATAACCTTCCCCACTGGTTTTCCCACAGCAGCCCCTAGCAATGAAATTACTGGTCCTTTCAAGGCAAATGGGGCACCCTCCAATATGGTTTATGGCACTCCCCAGGCAGGCCTGCTAGGCCGAGGGCCTGAAGGAGAGCTACACAAGAACACACACGGACGCAGCAGGAGAGAGAGCAGGAAGAGAGAGGGCAGAGCCCTCCGACTTTATTTATATGTTTTCACACATCACTGTGGATTGGAGGTNTATGGTTTTTTTCTGTGCTGGGTGAAAAAAGCTTCCTTTTAAGACCTATCAAGTTACGTGAATACATGCCTGGCTGTGTGGCCAGTTCCCATAAATACTGGCAATTCTCTGAAACACATTTCCACAATGCTATTTTATCACAGCAGTCAGCAGGTGAGGGATATTCTGTCTTTAAAGCTTCCTGAAACTAAACCCACAGTGAGCAGGGTGCATTACCCTGTGCTCCTCTGAGCAAAAAGGAAATCCAGGCTTTGCAAGATAGCATCCATGCACTCTTAACTGGGATTACAGTCTACACTGTATCCGCCAAGATCCCATATGTGCAACGGTGCCAGCCTTTCTTCCTTCTTTTGCCTGTATGCTTTTGCTAAATCTTGAAGCATGGGCTGTGTAAAACTGCACTGCAAAAGAACATTCTGAGGTGCCCTTGGGCCCTCTTTGTTCTGTGAAGCACTAGCAGCTGGACAGAAATGCTCTTGCCACACTCATCCTCTGACCCCTCTGTCTATTCACCTTCACCAGAGGGTCAGCCATCCTTGCCCCTGGTAGATATCTCGTGTCTCAGTGGTGCCCTTCCTGGGCTGCTCTGTGTGCTCTCCATGCAACCACAGGCACCAGCACTGCAGCTTTGCTGCTTGGGGCTGTGGTGCAGAGCTGCACCAGGAGCTCATGCAGCCCTTTCTGTGATGGCTGCAAGCACACCAATGTCTGTTCTGAGCACTTCAATGACAACCAAAGACAGCATAAAATCTTCCTAGCTTTTCCTTTTCCTGGACTCTCTTCTGCTGGGGTGGGGCATTTTGGTAATTCCTCCTCAGCTTTTAATTCCACCAGGGACATTGCGTGGACTAGACACCTTACACATACTCCTCACAGATTTACGCAGAGCTAGCCAGGCAGGGTTGCTTTTTTCTTCACTGTTCTTTCTGCAGGAAGGTATTTCTTGCTGAGACCTGCAGAGCATAGCAAATTTTTTGAACAAAGAGGTGGTTGGTGGTCCATTATGATCCCAGTAAGAAACGCGCTCACATTTTGTAAGGTATCTAAAAATGCTATCTATTAGAGTTAACACTAATCTTACATCCCTTTAGATGCTGAGAACTCCAAGCAATGGAAGCATTTCCCCATGTCATGCAGACATGGTCCATAGCAGAGATTGTCCCATTTCAGTCATGTAAGGTATTGTAAGATTCTTGTATAAGGAAACAGCTCTATTTAGCATATCTACAGTCAAGCAGAAACAGTGTTTGCAAGGGAATGTCTTTCTGCACTGTGCGATAAGGGCAGGGCCACATAGCTTGTGTTACCTCAGGTCTTGGGTGGGAGCTGCCTGTGGTCTCCTCCGTAAGGAAGAGCTGTCTGAGTTTCCTGTAGGGCTTGGGATCTGTGCAGGACAGCACAGGCCTGAAGGCCACATTGTACAGGCAGCACAGCCCAGCAGAGGCACCAAAGGCATGGGCAGTGTCATGTCCTCCGGAAGCCACACAGTAGCTATTGGAGGGGAATGTTCCGCATGCTGTAAGGCAAGCACCATGCTGAGGGATCCTTCACATGCCTCCAAGCACTGCAGAAACACAAAGGTACAGGGAGCACATCCACCAATTTTTCCAAGTGGAGCTGTGCAGGACGAGAGTTTTTAGAGAGTAAGCCTTTATTTACTCTCATAATGAGACCCTGGGGGCATAGGAACAGCATCTTTTTGAAGGATACAAGGATCATTGAGTTTCACAACAACTATGTGGGGCACAAAAAGTGGGGAGGGGAGTCGGCAGTCCCACACGTGCCTGTCACTGCCACTTTTGAGAAAGCTGCAGAAATACTCTTCTGGCTTAGCTAGCATCTGCCAGAATGCTCACCTAGGAAAGGGGAAGGATATGTACTGGAAGGGCAGAGGATAAGTAGTATTCAGATACCATCATCTCAGAGTGACTGAGACATAGCAACATGGGGAGGTTGTGGAAAGGAGACACCTGCATTTTTGGAAGCAGCTTTCATAAATTGTCACCACATGCCCATTTTTTGAACCCTTACTCTAGAAAATACAAAGAATAAAGCCTTTACTGGTAGCCAACAGTGGTGGGTTGACCTGGGCTGGCAGTTGGATACTTGCGAAGCCAGTCTTTCAATCCCCTTTAGCAAGAGAAGAGGTGGAGAAACTAAGAGAAACCTTACAGGTCTAGGTAAAGACAGGGAATAATTCATCAACTAACATCAAGGGCAAAAGAGACTTGACTTAGAGAAGATTAATTTAATTTATTGCCAGTAAATAACAGAGTAGACAGTGAGATATGAAAACAAAATTAAAAACAACTCCCCCTCATCTTTGGGCAGCATAAGGTACATCTCTGAGCTGCCTGAAACTGTCTCTGTTCAATATGTGGGAACCCTGGTCTCTTCTTATAGCCTCTCACTACCAAAACTTTTCCACACTAGCTCTAAATAATCTTACTTTTCTCTTGCAACCAGAGCTCAAATGCTATCATTGTGCTTGCTCTTTCTTGGCTATCATAAGGGAACATTTTGCATGGGAATAGACAAAATTTGTGCGTAGGAGGTGCTGGTCACTTGTTCAGGTGAAAAAGTAAACATTGTCATCACTTTCTTCTCGTGGTTTTGTGAACTCTCAGCATTAGACAATGTTCCCCTCCATGAACCAGCCATTGTCCTTTTCAGCTCAGCACTGATGAGCATTTCCTCCTGTCTCCCAGGTGAAGGGGCCAGGGGTTGGCCTGCTTGGTTTCTCCAAAGGGGGTGAAGTGGCCCTTGCCATGGCTGCCTTCCTGAAGAACATCATGGCTGTTGCTTCCCTCAATGGCCCTGTTGCTGCTACAGTGATACCTCTCTGCTACAAAGATAAAACCATCCCCACTCTGACCTCATATGAACACAAAGCCAAGGTCACCAGTTCCAAAATTCTTGATTATTCTGATGTCCTTGCTGATCCCTTTCAAGCCCCTGGCAACCAAAGCCTGATCCCACTGGAGAAAGCTGAGGCACAGCTCCTATTCATTGTGGGACAAGATGACCATATTGTCAAAAGTGAGTATTATGCTACAGAGGCCTGCAAGCTTTTGCAGGCTCAAGGGAAGGAAAATTTTCAGATTCTCTCCTACCCTGGAACAGGGCACTGCATAGACCCTCCCTTTTTCCCTTTGTACTCCATAGGAAGCCACCCTGTTTTTCACAAGCGAGCAATCCTGGGTGGGGAGCTCAGGGCTTATTCTAAAGCTCAGGTTCATGCTTGGTCACAGATCCAGGCTTTTTTTCAGAAAGTATTTAATTGTTAACTAATGTGCAACAAATAATGTGCAAGCAACACTAACTTTGAACAACCATATCCCATAAATTCTGCTGTTGTAGCAGTACGACTACAGTATCTTCCATGAATTTGCGCATCCATAACTCAGAAAAGACATAGGTTTGCCTTTTCTGTTCCCCTCTCAACCTTTTTGCTCAAGTGTCAAGGAAAGGTATGGTGTTTTTTGTATTAGTCCTTGATAAAACAGGTCACGTGCAAAATGCACAGTTACGTTTCTTGGGTAGTTTCTAATACTTGACAGTGCTTTCCATGTCACTGTGGTCTCTACATGCATATGCTATCCTCAGGTCATACTGAGCTCCCAAATGACAGTTTTGGAACAGGGATTTCACTGCTCTTATGGTGAATGTCTCATTGCAAATGGAAACATGTCTGACCCCTGTGCTGCTGGAAGTGTGTAAGAATGGCTGCTATAGCCCGGATGCTGGGCTGTCTCTGGTTAAGCCTTGGGAAAGGTCATTTGCGTTCTTTGTTACTGGGGTGAGAATTGTAATAAAGAGTGTGAGATTTAAAAGCCATGGAGTAATTTGTTATGCTTTGGTTAGAAGCAAGTTTTGCATCTTGACTGCTCTCTCATCCCAGCATGGATCAGGGACCCTGTTGGTGGAAGGGTCCTGAGGGCCTCCTGCCCCACCTCGGCAGAGAAGTCACACTCATTCCAAAACATCTATGTACAATGAACTGCCACCAGCACCCCCCATTGCTTTGTGAGAACAAAACCAGGCGCCAGGGGCCACCATTTCTGTCAGCCCTGTATGGCTGCCACCTCCTTCATGTACACCATCTCCCCATGCCAGCTGAACCAGCTGTCCTGGGTGTCTCCATTTTGCAGGTGTCTTCCAGGCCAGCCTGGGGCAGCCCTCAGAGCCAGCAGCTGCCTCTCAGCCCTGTCATGTTTTCAGCACCTGGGCGTCCCCATTGCAGCCCTTCCCTGCGCAGCAGATTTCATAACAGATGTTATCAGCAGCGCTGTCTGACACCTCTGGGCCTCCCCTACCATGGGTAAGGCTCTTTGGGCGTGGGCAAGGAGAGAATGTGACAGAGCAGGAGGGAGGGAGGGACACAAATCTTGGAGCAGCTCAGGGCCATGCCAGGTACTGTCATCTCACAAAAGGTGCAAGACTGCACGTCCCAGGAGATGAGAGAAGAGCAGTGCTGGGCTAGTGGGGCTGTCTCTGCCTGAGATGTTCCCAGGCCTGCAGCTTGGCTGAGTTTGAGAGAAAAAAGACATAGCCTGTGGGAGAAACCCAGGAAGGAAGGTTGCAGCTGTGCCTTCTGTGTCCAGTCCAGCAGGCCTGCTGTAGAGAACTTCCACTACAGCATATAAGCACACTATGCATCAACAAGTCTCTGGACAGAGCAGCTATCTTTTGGAGATCATGGTATCATAGAATAGTTTGGGTTGAAAGGGACCTTAAATGTCATTTAGTCTAGCCCCTGAAATAAGTGGGCACATCTTCAACTATACCAGGTTGCTCAGAGCCCCGTCCAACCTGCCCTTGGATGTTTCCAGGCATGGGATATCCACCACCTCTCTGAGCAACCTGAGCCAGTGTTTTACCACCATCACTGTAAAAATATTCTACCTTATGTCTAATCTATGTCAACTGTCTTTTAGTTTAAAGCAGTTGCCCTGCTAATAAATTCGTCTCCATCTTACAGGTCTCCTTCAGGTACTGAAAGGTGGCAATAAAGTGTCCCTGGAGCTTTCTCCGGCCTGAAATGCTCCCCCCATGCCAGGGGATCAGCTGTAATGATCCTGCCTGGCCGTGGGCGCTGGCAGAGATGCAGCAGTGGCTCCAGGCAGACTTGGCATCTCCCAGCACGTGTGGGCCCACACCATTCCTGCCCCAATTCCCCTCCCCTCGCCTGTGTGTGGGAAGCTGCATTTATAGACGAAGCCTCAGCTTGAATGCAGACACAGTGTACTCAACAACTCCGGAGCCATGTGGCTGGTCAGCGCCCGCTCCCTGTGTCGGGCCAGCTCCCGCGCCTGGCAGAGGCGGCTGCCCTGGCCCGGCCCCGCGCCCGCAGCCCCACGGAGCCGCAGCCCCGCGGGGAGCCCCGGGACAGCCGCCGCCCGGGGACTCTCCTCCATGGCCCCCTCCATCCGCCTGTCGCCCGCCGCCCGCAGCCTCTTCGATGAGCCGCTGGCCATCGCCGTGCAGGGCCTCGGCCCGCGGCAGCAGGTCACGCTGCGGACGTCCTTGCGGGACGAGACCGGAGAGCTCTTCCAGGCCAGTGCCCTCTACCAGGCGGGGGACGACGGGGAGCTGGACCTCGCCCGCTGCCCCGCGCTGCCGGGAGGCAGCTTCTCCGGCCTGGAGCCCATGGGGCTGCTCTGGGCTTTGCAGCCACAGAAGCCTTTCTGGTATATGGCGAAGCAGGACGTGCAAAGCCCCTTCCTCCTGCAGCTGGAGGTGTTCGAGGGCCACGGGGAGCGCCCCGGGCGGCTCCTGGCCCAGGCGCAGCACGAGCGGGCGTTCCTGCGGGACGGGGTGAGGAGAGTCCCGGTGCGAGAGGGGAGGATCCGGGCGACGCTTTTCCTGCCCCCTGGTGAGTACCAACTGCAGCCATCCAGTTTTCTCTAAACCAGTGCTTTGTCAGTACAAGTTGTTCCAGGATCTCTGCGAAGGAGTCCATTAAAGCCCCTGTCCCTTCCCTCCCATGCCATTGGCCAGCCTGACCATCCTTACCAATTCATCTGCCCATGCATGTGTCAGGACACGGTTGCAGAAGAAGGCAGAGGAATAACCATTCTTACCCAGGGCTTGAGGGTAAAAAAAAAAAGCCGTGAAGAAATTCACAGCAAGTAAAAGCGAGTGTGTGCCGGAAGGGCTGCTGCAGACAAGAAGCTGCAAAAGACAGTGGTGGGGAAGGGCTCTGTGACAGTCATTGGCATTCCTACTCACTGGGAGGGTTTGGAGAATCCTTCTCCCTCCTGCCCCAAGAGCAACTAACTGTAAGTAACTATTTAGTGACCATGGCCTACCCTATTGGGGTGAACATCACCAGTTTGTGAAAGAGGGAAGAGGAGAGGCTCAAGAACATTTACAGGGAATCAATCTTTCCAGCAGGAAAAGACAATTATTTAATTGCTGTGGAAAAGGTGCAGAGCACCTTTCTGAGATGTAAGAATAGCCCAAGACACCACCTGTCTCTAGCACCTTCTGGGCAGCTACACCAAGACTCCCCTGCCAGAATCCAGGGTGTGGGAAGGCTGATTTCACAGACTTAGCATCCCGCCCACAACAAGGTCAGGACTCCCTCCCCTGCCTCACCTCTACCCCCACCTGCTGATATATCCAAAATGTCCCAATTTCCCTGAGCTGAGGCACTTGCAGTAAGTCAAATGCTGGTGCATTTCTTCAAAGTCCCCTGACCTCCTCCTTTTGTGGGTGTCTTAAAATGACAAGCCCTTGCCACACACTCCCTGGCACTTTGAATTGCTTCCTAGGCACAGGATAAAAGGCATTTATCCCCATCCCACTGACACCACAATCAATCTTCAGCTTAGCAAGACTGTAAGCTCGGTTTGCAGTCAGTATTTCTGTTAGTTCTCCTTGGAAATGTGTTTTGCCACCATGATTTCACCACACTCAAATTGTCCTGCACTGAGATATCCCATCATGATTTTCAGTTCCTGAGCCTGCTCTCTCCACCACACATCTCCACATTTAGATTCAGGAGTTGGATACTCCTCAGCCAACGACCTAAGGCCACGTAGAGGCAGAGAGCTCAAAGGGCTTTTGCTATGGTGCTGTCGCACCTCCCTTGAGCACCCCCCCACAGCCTTATCCAGTGTTACCACCTTTTTTGTGCATGTTCAGTGCAAGTCCACAGAGCCCTGCCACACTCAGCTGAGCCATGGGCCACGGACAACTGCACTCCTGGCCCCTGGGTTCGCAGCCACTGCTCTGAGTGCTCACAGCCTGTGAAGAGCCAGCAGATGTGCTGTTGTCCGCATGCAAACAGCCACAGAAGGAAGAGCACAGCAGCAGTTTTGATGGTAGGGCTCTCCTTGGTCCAAGGCAGAGAGTGAACAGATGCTGTGCTCTCTCTCTCCTTGCCTCCATGACACCCAGCAGCACATTCCCACCTTCCACCTGCAGTCGTATCTGCGGATGCACGGGCCACTGTGGTGCAGGGTGTGAGACTGTGGCAGAAGAGCGGGAGGCATGAGCCCACTCAGGCCTGTGGCTCTCCTGAAGCCAGAAGTAGGTGCGAGCTGGGTCTTACCCGCTCCCCAACAGGTCCAGGGTCACATTCTCTGGCCTGCGGATTGTGAAGCTTTGCTGAGGCCTGCAATCCCCAAACCAGTCAGGATGAAGGAATACAACATGCAAAGCATTCTCTTCTCCTGCACTGGCTGGACAGGTGCAGGATTTTCCCAGGATGAGGAAAAGAGCATCCTGGACCAAGGAAGATCCAAACAGAGATCTTCTGATCACCCAGTGAGATACCTGTGGCATCCTGTGCAGAATTTGATACTGATTGCAGTCAGATATGATTGTCAAAGAACCAAAAGTATTGATTTAGGTGACTTAGAGCTTTTCAAGGGATTCCAAATGCTAAAAAGCCAAAGTACAAACAAAAATGCTTACAGTCTATGGTTTGCATCTATCAAATCACGATACCTTGAGGATTTTTATAGCGGTAGGTGACAAGGTTGTTGTTACAGGGCTGCTTGCAGGAAGAGAAATTGGGGCAAGACCTTTCACCAAAGACTCTCTGCCTGTTGGCCCTAAGCACAATGTACATTACTGCTGATTCCTAAAACAAATAAGGGTTTGCACCTTATCTAAGAGGGTCTGCTCCTGCATCTTTTTTCCTCTGCAACACACTCTAGAAATTTTTCATGTCCTGACACTGCACAGCTGACTGATCGTGTCTTTTCCCCAAAAAATACTTCTCAGCAGTTCCTGTTGGGTACCTCGTTTGATGCATTCTAAACCAAAGAAACACTAGAAGGAGTCATTTCAGACAATTCTGATCTTTGTCTTGTTTGCTCCAGGAAAAGACACCTTTCCAGGGATCATAGATATACATGGACTTGGAGGAGGTCTTTCTGAGCACAGAGCAAGCCTGCTGGCCAATCATGGCTTTGCCACACTGGCCCTGGCTTATTATCAATTTGAGGATCTGCCCCAGAAACCAAACAAACTCCACCTGGAATATTTTGAAGAGGCAGTGAACTATATGCTGCAGCACCCACAGGTAGGAACACCCCCTGTTTCCCCTGGGTTCCAGGAACTGCTTCTATAGTCTTCTCACTTTGCCCAAGTCATCTTTGGAGGAAGCTGCAGAAATACTCACCTGCAGGGCTGGCCTTTGCAAGGATTTTGGGTGTCTGAGTTCTAGGAGAGAGAAGGGTCAAGCGTATATGCACTGGAAGGGCTGTGGAGAGAGAGATCACAAAGCAATCTCACAAGAGACAGATCAGACATAACAAAGTAGGATGGTTGTGCAGGAGAAAGCCTTCATGAATTGCCAACAAATGTCCTCCTGCAGTCTCAAGAGTGAAAAGTAAAGAGCATCTGCCAGTGTCTAAGACTAACAATTCATAGCTGTGACCTACAACCTGTCCCCAGATGGATGAAATCACGTCCCCCCACTCCTGCCTCAGTTCAGGGCACAACGGGGAACATTCTACATGTGAGTGGTTTGAAGTACAGTGTGGGGAGGAAGTAAGGAAGTATGGGGGGTGTGGGAGGGTGTGCCTGTCACTTGTCCAGAAGGAAAAGTAAACATTGTCATCACTT
>VYZT01044446.1:2838-22473 GCA_013400735.1 Pomatostomus ruficeps | reverse complement strand
GCCCTCCTCCCCGCCCTGCACGCCCTCCTCCCTCCCCTCCCCGCCTCCCTCCCGGCGGCTAGGGGGTGCCCCGGGCCGCGCCACCCCCCCGCTGACCCGCGCCCCCCTTTCTGCCCAGAGCGGCATCATGGTGCCCCTGGAGATCGTCCTTCTCAAGAAGGTGGGCTCCGGCTTCAGAGGGGTCATCAAGCTGCTGGACTGGTACGAGCGGCCCGACGGGTACCTGATTATCATGGAGCGGCCCGAGCTGGTGAAGGACCTGTTCGACTTCATCACGGAGAAAGGCGCCCTGGACGAGGAGACGGCCCGCGGGTTCTTCCGGCAGGTGCTGGAGGCGGTGCGCCACTGCTACGGCTGCGGCGTGGTGCACCGGGACATCAAGGACGAGAACCTGCTGGTTGACCTCCGCACAGGCGAGCTGAAGCTCATTGATTTTGGCTCGGGGGCCCTTCTCAAGGACACAGTCTATACCGATTTCGACGGTACGTGCCCCCCGCCCTTCCCGTGCCCCTCGCCCTTCCCGTGCCCCTCCCGGAGGATGCCTTCCCTAGAGCTGCTGCTCAGCCCCTTCCCAGTGACAGACCACAGGAAGCAGAGCCCCTGACGCGGGGGTTCATATCAAGGTCTATCGATAATGGAAACCTGTGGACCCGAAGCCGCTTAGGGGTGTTCAGTTGCGTAGGAAAGAAGCGATTCCAGGCAGTGACGCAGCAGTTTATGTTTCCCTGTCTTGGAAAAAGCGGGTTTTTTTTCCTAGAGGGCGATCTGTTTACATGGAGGTTTTGCCAGTGTCGGATGTTTCCATGTGTGGATATGCAGTTTTTATACGCGGTGCTTTTTTTAACTCAGAGTGGTACCTCCCCGGCTCCCATTCCGCCAGTGTCCTGGAAATCCCGCACTGCAGATTTTAAAGTAATGGGGATAAATGCACTCTCTCAAAATGACTTGCTACAGGGGCTGGGGTCGATACTTCAGAAGTGGGAAAGCTGAACATAGGCCAACATGTGACTAGAAGGGAGCATTTCCCCCAGTCCTTGGAGTGTGACTGATGTAAGTGGGGTCTCGCTCCCCCGCCCCCAGCTGCCGCACTCGCATCTGTTTGTTGTGAAACCCGAAGCCCCGGCGCACGTGACCCTCGGCATCAGTAATTCCCCGTTTTGTTTGGTATCCAAGCAGCCCTGGGGCACTGGAGGGAGGGGAAGGGGGGCGGGTTGGGAAAAGCTGCCGCATAGAAGCCCGGAGGGGGCCTTAAAAACATAGAAACCGTAAGCGGCCCTATTTTGTTTACTGCCTTGTGGAATTGGATAAAGCAGATTAGCCCCGTGTAATGTGGGCAGACCTGAGTTTCACCTTCTTGTCGCCCTCTCCTCCTCCCCGCCAGCCCCCTTTGTCCTTTTGTGTCTATTTTTGGTGTGATGCTGCAGACGCCACGTGGTCAGTGAAAGGGAGCTCGCCTCAGTAAACAGTCAGCTGATGGGGCTATGTTATTCCTTGCAACAAAATAGAACAACCGGATGGGCCAATTCTGTTGATGGTGTAACTGTGCAGATGACCTGAAATTACGCTGCTAATGGCTTTGGCTTGTAAAAAATTTAAAGCTGTTTAGTTTTTTGGGTTCGTTTGGGGGTTTTTTTAATTCCGAAATGTCAAGTTTTAAAATTTAATTTAGCTCTGCTAGAAGGAGCTGAACAATGGGGAAGCACTTTAAACCTTTACTCTGACTGTGGTTTTTTTCTGCTTTCAGGAACGAGAGTATACAGCCCTCCAGAGTGGATCAGATACCACAGATACCATGGGCGGTCAGCAACAGTATGGTCTCTGGGAGTTCTGCTGTATGATATGGTTTGTGGAGACATCCCTTTTGAGCAAGATGAAGAAATCTTGAGGGGACGATTATACTTCAGGAGAAGAATTTCACCTGGTAAGTTCTATAGAAGTTAAGTGGGTTTTCTGGTTTGGTTTTTTTTTTTTTAATAGTTCTGTACATTTGAGTTTGTGTGGATGGATTTTTGTTACTCAAGGTTGTCCTTTTTTTTACTTCCTTAGTCTAATATGGCTTTCTTTTTTTGTTACAGAATGTCAACAGCTGATCAAATGGTGCCTTTCACTGAGGCCTTCAGACAGACCAACACTTGAGCAGATTTTTGACCATCAATGGATGCACAAATCTGAAGTAGTGAAGTCTGAGGACTGTGACATAAGGCTACGGACCCTTCATACTGATGTATCTAGCACAAGTTCAAGTAATGAGAGTCTGTGAATTACTAAGGACCTCGCACTGGGAGGGGGAGCTACAAGCAGAAAGACCACAGTGCTGCTGCCAATACATAGGAGGGGCTAGAAAAATGCATTCATTATTCTGTAGTTGAATCTTTGTCTGAGGGACTTGATTTTGTTTTCCCCCTTTACTGGTTTCTGCTTTGGAATGAGAGATTTCCTTTGGAAACGCTGATGTTGGGGAGTTGCAGGCCAGTACTTAGTCAAAGACTGACCTTATTAAGAAAGCAGTGACCTCTTGAATACATGGTAAACTTTTTTGCTCTCATAGAGCCTGGACTAGATTTTATTTGCTTTTGAGTGCCTTTTTGAAAGCTGCTTCAGTGGGACTTTCTTTTTTGAGCTGTCTATGTCCAAAGAAGATCCAGTTCATTATAGGAATTTGCTCCCTTTAGACCTAGTGCTGGAGGAAGCAGCTCCTATGATGCATTGGAGAACCTGTTCGGTGATTGAATGAAGTAGTCCCATCCACTGGTGATGGAATACTTGAACACAGACATTTCACTCCTGCCCCCCTGCCCTTTACAAATCCAACCCACCTCTGCTGCTCAGAATATTTCCTATAGCCTGCACAGAAATATGAACAGGTATATCGGCTTCTTTATCAGAAACATTGATTCATGTTTCCGTTTATCATCTCTACCATTGGGCATGAGAAGTCCCTTTCTCAACTCCCCCCGGCCTTTTGTCACCCTGCGAGTCTTAAAGTATGTATGGGCATGTTGAATGCACAATCAATGCAATATTAAAGACTTCTACTTTTTTTTTTTTTTCCATACCTGTATAATGTGTTTATGTAAACTTGGTTTTTCCCATGTACTATACAGTTATTTATTGTTTGGGATTTAGAAGACCTCCCACAGTTTTCAACTGTGGCTATTTATTTGGTTAATTTATTTGTTTAGAGTTATTCAACACTGTGCTTTCCCCTCCTTCTCCCCATGGGAATTCTAGTGGTTTCCCCATGGCACTTTTTTTTCTGCATTCCTGTCAACTTTTGGTTAAAAAAAAATGGAAAAAAAAATTCTGACTTTACCAGTTTTTTGTTGGAAGATGGGAAATTGTTGTACAAAGTCTAATTTAAGGGAAATAGGATGACTTTTAAAAGTTAAAGTTAGTCAGTATGCCTTTTTTCTGGTATTATTGTACCAGAACTGTAAAGTAATGCTGTTTGGAAGGGTTTTAAGTTATTGACATTGTACAGTCTCCGTGCATTGGCTCTGGAAGGTAGAGTGGCAGAGTCATAAACCTTAATTTATTTTAATAGCTGTGTTTCTGTGATCTGGTTGCATTTATGCAGCTTGGACTTGGATTTTTTTCCTTCTGTTTAACAGTGTGAAATGTATGGAGATCATATTTTTTATACAGGTATTTCAATTAAACTTTTTGTATATAACAGTTCTGTGTTGGTGTGTTTTTATCTTCACTGTTACTTGCGATGAGCTGGGGAACAGTTACCACCTCAAGCTTTGTTAAAGGCCTGCAGCAGCTGACCCAGAGTTAGTAGATGTCTATGCCATTAAGCAGCAGTGACCACTGTGAAAGAATTAACCAATCCCTCGCCTGGACTTCTATCTACTCTTCAATCACTGAGTTTGATGTTGGACTTGGGAAGGAGTGCAATACAACAGCACTAATGGCCTACATAAAAGGGAATTAGCCCCGTAATTGTGGACTTTTACCTCTGTAAACAATGAATATCGGTGTACTTGTCCTTAAGTACAACAAGGAAGGATTTCTGTAGCTGCTGGTGGTTCCTGTTTTCACAGTTGATATGTTTACTTTCCATTACATTCAGTTTCCTTCTTCCCGCTTACACCTACCTTCTGGGGATGGATGAGGACTTCCTGTGTTCTTACAGGAACGAGACAGCATTCTTGGGAGATCAGACTGTTTTCCTTCAGCTCCCTTAGATTATCAAAAGAGACTATTGTGTCACTTGATGAAAGTAATGGGGAGCATGTGCCGTTCTCACCTATAGCAAAGGACAAGAGAAATGTCCTCAGCATTCATCTTCACACGTTGCGAGTCAAATCCTGCAGATTAGCGATTTCATCCTCGTTTCTCTGTAGCCAGAGACTGCCCTGACTTGGTCTTTTTGCGGGGGTGGTAGCGATTACTAGGTTTAACTACTACAGAGGGATCCAAGAGGTGTATTTAAGGATGTGTTCAGTCATTAAAAGTGCTTTGTAGCTGTTACAGTAAAGGGCTAGGTTTAGAATCTGTTGGTTTTATGTTATTTCCCTTTCTGGGGATCTTTCTGCCAGCTCATCTGCTATTATTTTGGTGCCCTGTGGGGAATATCTCACTGACATCACATCAAGCTCCTGATGCTAACTAATTTAGACTCAAAATGCCAATGAATAGCGGGAGGTAAATCTGAAGAAAAAAGACCATTTTTAGTCTGTGCACTTTTCTGATGACATGGAGGGAAGGTGTGCAGTTTTTTCTTTGGCCATAAAAAGGAAGCTCAAATTCCTCTAGTTGGGGAAGAAACCCCTTAACCACAGTTGTGTCCATCAATTTGTTTTCTATGTTTTCTGATTTTCCTTTTTTATTTTAGACTTTTTTTCTCCAGTTTTTAATGAAAATCTACATATGCTAAACTTAGTCCCTGAAAAATTCCGTTCCCTATTGTTGGAAATCTATTCACAGAAATAAAAGATTCTACAGTTAAGATTGCTTAGAAAAATCAATGTCCTATGAGAAGAATGCTTAAAAGTGAATGTTTTGAGTTTTCCTTTGGAATGAGAAATTCCTTTTGCTTAAGAGGGGAGGATTCAGGTACGCTACAGGAGAGATGATGCCAGCACCTAGTGATCCCAGCACTTCTTTAGAGAAACATGTTTCTAACCACAAGTGGTCCCTGGAGAAATTCCAGTAGCTGACAGTAATTAACATCTTCCACTCCAGCGGCTTCACATGTTCACAGCTGTTCAGAGGGATGGAAGCAGGGCACTACGGGTGAGCTTCAAAGGGCTACCAGAAAAGCAATTCTAAAAGCACATTTGTAAAGCTATTGTTGATTGCTGAGCTAGGGACTTCCAACATTTCCACAGGAGCTGATGTTAGTTTCCTTAGCTTCACTGAGAATTGGCATTGAAATGCTCTGTTTTGAAACATAAAAACTAGGTTTTCACCTTTTGCTACTGAGGCAAAATGTATTAAAAGGATAAAAGTCAAAAGGACACGGACACGAGTGCTGACTCCCTTCTGGGATTAACTCAACATAAAAGTTGCACTTTAGTGCTGCACAGGCAGCTTTGGTTGTGAAACTCCCCTGTACACTAATAGAAGCCATGTGGCTGAAACACCATATACCGAAAGTAATGATTTGTAAAAATAGCTTTTCATTACAGTTGAAAGTTGGAAAATTATGTGTTAATATAGTTCCATTAGCTGAGTGTTTCTGCCAAAACAAGCAAGTCAGTGAGAGCTCTTGGTTTTTCCTGTGTTTCTATCTGGTATTAATATCATTAAATGTTATTTCTTTGGGATCCTCCTCCTCATACTCTGTCCCCACTAGGTTGGTTTTCAACAGCACAAAGCTTGAAAAATAAAATTCAGCAGGTCATTCAAAATACTATCATTTAAATCAGGGCCTGGTTTAACCTTGAAAAAGTGATTTAGCAATACTCATACCTGTGCATGTATGTGGCTTCATAACAGATACTATAAATATATTCTAATGCTGAAATTTCTTTAACAATATAGTGTTTTATGTCATTCATATCCCTAATAAACCTCATTCCCCTGAGTGCATAAGCATACACTCTATTTTCTTTTTGTTAACTGAGCTTATATTTACTGAAGCAGCTGAACAAGAGCCCTTTGAACATAACCATCGAAGGATGTTAGGAAGACTGGCCAGGGTGTGTTCTCACCAAACACTTATGGTTCTCTCTCAGTGGTTTACTGACCTCTGTTGGTGAGATTAAAGTACATGTTCCAAAAATAATGATGCATAAATTGGGGAGATTTTAAAGCACCGCTGGCTGATATTTATAGATATGGATGAGTACGACTAATAGTTAATTTTCCCATAATGCTTGAAAGGATATTTCATTTAAAAATGAAAAATTTTAAATTACTACAAATGCGAAAATAACCTCTTAATAAAAATGGGAGAGGGGAGTATGTATTCAAAAGGTCGTCAAATTTGCATCTGATATTATAGCGCTAACCTGCCTAGTGTGCCCCCAGTCACCTACACGACTCTTGGCAAGAGCATTTATGAGCATATTAGCCCTCATTCTTCCACTTCATTTCAGTAACCGTGAAAAGCACTTGTCTTCTGGCATGCAGATGGGCAGTAATTCTCAGTGGTGTAACTGGATAACAGAATCTTGTGGCCCTATCAGCCTATCATTAGTGGAATTTTTTCTACTAACAGCAGTGATGCTACAGTTCACAGCACAAGTCAAGATGGCAGCATTTTTGTTTCATTGCAATACAATTTTTGATACTGTCCCAAAATTTTCTCTGCTCATAAATTTGCAAGTACTTACTTTCATGGTTATCTGTGATTTAAAACTTCAATATGTTTTTGCTTACAGCATTCCTTCAGGTAGCTGATTTACCAGAGACATATTAAGCTTTGGTTATATTGTAGAACTGCTGAACAAAGTGATACGGAGGCCACAAATCCATGCAACTAAAAATGAATTTAAATCTGTATAAGACATGATTCCTAATTATTTTCAGAGAAAGTTTGTCTCATAACTGGTGAATTCATGTTATCACTAAAAAATGTGTCCATATAGACATACCAGCTCTTTTTTTGATGAAGAGAAGTGACTAGAGAACTCCAGAGCTGCGGTGTAACTCAAGGCAAAATGAGGAGCAGAAACATACATCCATTAAATTCTTGCAGACATTTCCTTAGCTTGCAATTCCACCCATTCTGTTCTAATAAATTTAAAAGGTATTCAATCTTTGTGCCCTTTACTGCTCATAATTATTATTTGTAATACAGCCTGGCACACTCAAGTTTTAAGAAACACTAAGTGGTTTCTAATACTCTGATAAAACCGGCATGTTTATATCTCTGATGCTAGGATTTCCTTTTCCTTTAAATGCTGTGAAGGAAATTACTTACCTGTGGAAATATTCTGCTTACATAATAATGTAAATGCAATATAGGTCTCAGATTAGCTGTATTTAAGCTCTAATTAATATGGTCTTAGTAAGAACGTTATCTATTATAGCTAATACTCTGCTAATTGACTACACAAACCATTATGTAAAAAGCTGCTTATACTAGTCCACTAAGAGAATTAGTGAGATGCATACTTTGACTTGCACTGTTTCTCAGGTAGGTCTGTGTTAAACATCAAAATTAGAATTAAGTCATAGGCAGAAAAGTAACTTGTGGATCAATATGATTCTTTGTTTATTATTCATGACTCAGCAGTCACTCTAAGTGTCCAGTCAGGAGTATGGAAAGATTGCACAAAATTATACTGAAAACTGAAGTAATTTGCTCTATTACGTACAGAATCCTGAAGCAAATGTTTTATTATTTTATGAATAATTGTCTGTGCAATAGCTAGGTGGAAATTTTTTTTTTTGGACGTTAGTTCTACTGAAAAAATTGCTCTTTTGTAGAAACAAAAAAGTTTAGCTTAAAACACTTACTCTATTAATTATGAATGGTCTGGTTTCAGGGCTGCAATTTATCTCTCCCCTTTTCTGCTTTGCTTCTTTTAGGACAGGAAAATATAAGCATCAATTATCAGTTTATTTGAATAAAAATCTATAAATATGTTAACAAGCATATGTTATAAAGTATTGGAGTCATGATCCCCTATAATTTATTTCTTTTTCCAAAAGCTTCCAAACCTAATAGAGTCATGAAAGGGAACAGGCTCTTTCAAGATCATCCTAAGGAAAGATGTCTGTTACCTGTGGGGAAATACTCCTTTGTTCAGACTCCATTCAAAGATTTGGGGGGCTGGAGGGGAAGGGGAGGGTTGTTTGTTTGTTTGTTTATAATGTCCAAGTAATATAAAGAGCCTTAAAATATAAAGATTTACATCAGCATAGAAAAGTGTAAGAGATCACTGCTTTGCAGAGGGAAATTGTCTATTGTCTGGGCAGATATAAATAGATAAAAAACTTAATCCACAGGGAGGCAGATTAAGTTGTGTTAAGGAAGAATTTTGTATCTGTAAGGCTAGCTGAACACCAGAGTAAACAGACTGCGGAGTATAGTAAATCAATGTTTTTAGAAACAAGCATTTTTCATAAATCATGTAGAAGTTACAGCTAATTTAAAATTACTTTGAATTTCATCAGCCTAATTATCTTGAATTACAAAGAGAGATTTCAGTCACAACATTCATCTGCTTCTTGAATCAATATAAAATTTATTGACAGTGCTGGTTTTGCTACTGGCAAAACCAAAACTTTTTAATGCAGATTTGACCTAATCCATAGAAGTAGTGACAGATTTTCTCATGATGAGGCTGTTGGGCTACTGACCTTTTCTCAAAGCCAGCATCAGCTAAACTGTTCTTCCCACTATCCCTTCCTTTTCTGGTGCACTGATATTAAGATCAATAAACTGATCTCTCTGATAGCAGCCCAGTGTAAGTGAGGGAATGTGCACAACCGCTTGGGTCTGGGATGTGAGGGAAGACAGGTGGTACTGCTGAAGAAAGGATATGTGTAATAATAAAATTTTCTTTAGTCAGTACCATTGAGCATACCCCCTAGTTTCTATTTGATAACTTCTGCAATAAGGAATTTGTAAGGAATATGACAAATCTTGCTAATTTTAACCTTACATGCAAATCATTTTAAGTGGCATTTCTTCAAATCAGGTACTGAGCATTTGCTTGAGAGGTATACAGTACCTCAAGTACTGATGCAGTGAAAGAACTAAGGACACTCAGAATCCTACACAGGTCAAAACTTGATTCATGACTATATTTGTATATCTCAACAGTATGCCCTACTTTTTAACCAGCTTCACAGGTACATTTGCAATTAAGAAAATACATTAAATATTTCAGAATTGTTACTGGTGACAACGCTTTACAACTATTCATGAAGAAAAGATAAGTTGCAACGAGAAAAAGCAAGGTAAATGAGTTATTATAATTGCATTTATTGTTTTATCTCAAGATCAATAATTTTCCCATTTCTCTGTCATTTAGCGTTTCTTCAGCAGTCATGAGCTCCATTGTCCTCTCTAAGATATTCTTACCAATACCCATAGTTTAATATGTAGGATTCCAATATACTTAAAGGAAAACTTCAGCAACTGATCTTGAAAATCTTGTTCAGTCCTTGTGTAAACCACGAATTTTTAGTGCATTTTAAAGATACATTGTTCCCAGTTTAGTGCTTGTTGTGATGATGCACTCAAGTAACTGTAATAGCTGGGGATCACCATTTCCGTGACAACTCCTAGCCAAAATACTCTTGGTGGTATAGGCCCCAATTCTGCAGTTCTTGTCCAAAAATTCCAATAATTTCAAGGGGGATTTTGTCTGTGTGATGACTATAGAGCTATTCCTTAACTTATGACAAAAGACTGTCTGCCCTAGAGAGAAAATAAATAAGAAAGCCTGAAGTTGTAAAGAAAACCTCTCCTGCAATGCTGAAAAGCAGTAGAGAAAGGAGAAAGGCGCCCTCCGTCTTTCAGAAGTCATAGCTGCACCTCTCTGCAAGACAACAAATGTTATTTGGAAAGCAAAGGCAAGGTAACTGGAAAGAAAAGTAGAGCATAAAAATTATCTCTAAACCTGAGTTCTTGGTGGCATTTTGGTTAATACCACAAAGAGCAATTACTCATCCCTGAGATTGGCTCAATTGGTTAGAGCATGCTAATAACACCAGAGCCTTTTTCCCCATGTAACTGCCTGTTGATGTGAAAAAGGGTTCATACCAATGTTGATCATAATTTGTGCCTCTCATTTCCTCTGCTGAACAGACTTTCTCTGTCACCAACTAATGGCAGGATCCAACTCCTTTTATGGCCTGCGACAAACTCCTACCAACACGTCTGAGTCACAGTTTCAGAACAAATAATACACACTTTCATATTCTTTACTAAGCTACATTCTTATTATTTAATATTATTTTAAAATAAATGTCATCATGGTAAAAACTGCACTGGTGCCAATGGTTCTTTTCACCCAGATAGTTTTCACAGTCCTTTAGAAACTAAATTCAGTGATTATGAATGTATATATATGATAGCAACTTCTGACTAGATCTTACTGCCGTCTTATAGTATAAACTTCTTAATTCCAGAACAAAGTAATATCATTGACAACACTGAATATTTAGCCAAGTTATTAACAGATCTGATATTATTTGCTCTTTATGACAGTTTTTTCTGTTCTCTTGGAAAACTCAGAATTTCTTTAATGGAAATTTCGAATCACAGCAGTTCATATCCATGACTATATATATAATATTTTAAACTCCTATAGTAGGTCTTCTCCAATGAAGAGATTAGTTCAGTTGAAGCTCGCTGACAACTGAGAACCAAAAATGGTGGTCATCAAGGCAATATTAAAAAGTCATAAAGAATCCCTGGACAAACAGAAGATTATCAGAGGCACACATTAAGTTCTCCCAGGTCTTGCAGGTGGCCAGTACAATGTTTGCATGGCACTGGAGACAAACTGGAATGGAAGATATTTCAAATAGCAGAGTGATACAGCATCAAAGGGCTTGGTGCTAGTTTTTCTGGAGGGAAAGATCACCACCTTGCACAGAGGGCATATGTTTGTTCTCGAATATTGTACTTCTGCACTCCGGCTGCTAAAATTCAAGATAATTGGCTTAGACCTGGAAAAAAAATACAAACATTTGTGTTGAAATGAAAGTATCTTGACATATCTAGATTAACATTTACAGTGCTGTTAACTGACTCAAGTTAATGCAATCAACTCAGAGGAGCAAAAAGTCCAGATTCACAGACTTCAGCTAAGGAATTGTCTAATCAAACTTATTGCAAGTAAATTTTCCCAGGTACATTTTTGAACTAACACCTCTTTGAGGACATTGGATAATAAAAAGTAGTTCATTTTCTCCTTTTTCTCTAATTTAATATAAAACCACTTTGAGAACATTTGTTAGAGTACCTATTAAACCAATATAGCTGGAATTGTTTCAGTAGAGGTAACTGAAACCCTGGTCTGGGTGGGTAGATCAGTATTTACCACAGCCTGATGGCTGGTTCTCATGTGTATTTCCATATAAATTTGTCCTTAGAAAGTGATTTCCTTATTTAAAGAGCAAAATGGGGTATGAAAGAGTTACGTAAACATGTGCTTTGAAACTACAGTAGTAGTGGCCATTGTACATAGGTAAATGTCATTTAAAAAAATCACAAAGTGAAGAAAAGTTGCGATGGCATCTTCTTCTGAATACAGCTGATCACTGATTCTAAAACTATGGAGCAGCTCCTTGCAAAAGATTTACCCTGCCCATTTCATGCATTTCAGTCTAACCATCTCAAAAACTGGCTGGGGTATGTTGTACAAATTTTGACCACAAGCTGGCCTGCATATGCCACTGTAATTTATACAGTTGATTACCTTTCACTTTCTCAAGAATATTAACTGGCATGAACCTTCATTTTTTTCATTTCCAGTAATTAATTCTCTGTAGAGAGTGACTGAAAACACTAAACAAAAGCATTTAATCAGAAATTATTAGAGTTGGTTTGTCAGCCATGTGTTAATCACCATGCATTTTTGTACAAGGAGTGAAAATTTTATTAAACCTTATACTTAATTAAAACATATTGTTTCCATAGCAGATTGGAAAGTACTGTCATCTGTTTAGACTTGTATCTTAAAATTCATTAAGAGTCAGTTTTCTGCAACAGGCAGGCATTTAGGAATTCATTCTACTGGGCACTGAATGAAGGTACAAAGGGTGAGGGTTGTAGCACAGTCAAGAATTCTTGTGTTGAAGGTCTTCCAAACCCCCACCATAATGCAGACTGACAACAGAGTGAAGGAGTACTAATGAAATTGAATGGGATTAAAACTAGAAAGTGAAGAATAATGAGGGGAAAAAAATTGCTTCACAGATTTTGGGACTCATTGTGGTAGTCTGGTCTTGTGAATGACATGGGCACTAGAATTTTGTACAATCATTCCTGCTTGAATCTTTACTATAAAACTGAAAAAAAAAGTAATTTTTTGTATATTTGCTGTTGCTGAGGAAGTCACTACAGTGGCATATTGAAAGCTAATGAGACCTGAATGCTCTGGTGTAAGATTCCTCTAAAGATTCAGAAGGAAAAATGCAGGAAAATGACAGTGACTGGTTACTGTTTATTATTACAGTCAGGTGCAGGGACTTGCAAAACACTGCTTGTTTTCAACGGCTTTTTAAATGCATCAGCATCCTGCTGTATCATTATGTATCAACAGGTAAGAGGTGCATATCTCATTACTGTTTTCTGGGAAGAATTTCATATCAGCCCCAAGTTCTTGCCAGAGTGTGGTAGACGCTGCTCTATCCATCAAGATGACTGAACTGCAGTCAGTCACTTGGCCAAAACTGGTATTAAGAGTTGGCTTGTTAGACTGATATCATCACTATGTCCACTGCTTGTTGTGTGTTGTAGAATCTCATTGTTATCAAGCTTGACAAGTTTCGCTCTGTTCCTGCTGCTCCTTGCCCCACAGTTCACCTTTAGCTACATGGATCTCCTCACTATTCTTTATCATTTTTACACCACACCCTTTAGTTTCATGTATGTCTTGACTTTCTTGGTTTCTCTGTCTTTTGTCTCCAGCCATGACATCAGGGATTTGCTAACAGCTTTCATGTCTCAGGTGTATTGCTGCTGTGAAGACTTTAGAGGGATTGCTCTGGGAACATATGGTCAGATGCAGCAGTAACAAGTGCAGTACCTCACTGAGAGCCAGATGCAGACGTGGGTAAAAAGCCATTAATGTTTTATATTATTCCTATTTATCATTAGCAGCCATTGATTAAGTAAATAACATGACTGATCTCAGGCAATAAACTCAGCTTTGCTCTGAAGCACTTGCAGTCCAGAAAGGCAAACAGCAGGCAAAGTGTAAGGGGAAAGGGATGAATATATCTTTTTTAAAACAATACTGTCTATTTCTACTGGCCCTCTGCCTGGCCATTATTAACTCACAGTACCTTGTAGGCATCCAAATTGGATCTTCCTGCTGTTACTGGAAAAATTTTCTTGGCTCAGATATGAAAATAATTTCCTTTCAAACTCAACACTATGTTGTTACAACATCCATTTTGATAATCTAAAGGTCAAATGTGATGATTGTCTCTTGGAGCGCCTCACAGGGACACTGTTGTTGTGTGATAGTGACCTTACATCTGGGAACAGCCTTGCTTAGGGCTTCCCAAATCTCTCTCTTACAGGGCCATATGACAGATATGTGTAAGGCTCCATGCCAGTCACACTTGTTTAAAAACTCCTGGACACAGTCATGCCACTTGTGACTCCCCGTACTGCTGTGACATATGACCCTTACACTGCAAACATTCTTCTGTATTATGCAAGGGTGTCACTACAGAAGGAGGATTATGTGAGGTCATGGCTAGAGTCTGATCCTGCCTCAGCCCCAGATGTACAAGCAGAAAACAGTTGAGTGGATTAATATGTAAGTGGCTTTTAGAGGCAACTGCCCCCTTATTTGACATTGCTAGGCGAACAGACACTAGATGTTGCTAGATATTGCTAGGTGTTGCTGGATGGCCCCAATCTGTTCAATAACCATCTGCAGTAACTATTAGAATAACCTTGGACAAGAGCAGCCAATGGAACCAACCCACCTTTATCACACACATGGGCTTATTTTTACCTTGAGGCATGTACACATTACTCTTTTTATCCCTTGACAGCAATGAGTCTTAGTCATAGCTGACAGCTGATCTCATCTCCTCTTCATCAACAATAACAACAAAAATCTAGTCAGAGGAACCATACCACATCTAACAGGAGTGATGTGTACAAGGCACACTCGGTCTGCTAAAACAGGAGACACACTGAAGCAGAAAACATTGATAAAAGTAGGTGTGTAAGGTAGGCCTTTCTTTCAAGCTACACAGTGGACTGCCCTGGCAGAATGGAGCTGCTGGAAGAGACCTTTCACTGCCTAACTTAATGTTCCCAGCTTCATTATGTTAGTACTCTAGTATCACAAGTGGCAAAATCTCATCTACCACATATGTAGGTGCCTATGAAGCCTATACAAAACAAATGGTTTAAGATTCATTCAAATGTCTTATAAAAACTATTACTGCTTATGCATATGAATTCTGTGGGCTTTTTGCCTATATCTGCCCTTCTTAAAATGAAAATCAAACCGTACCACATTGTCAGGTTTCCCGTCCATCTCCTCACCCATTGCTGTTTTCACTGTTACCAGCATGCCTTCACTTTGCCTGCAGTTAGCTTGCCAAACAAGAGAGAAAGAAAAAGATCTCAGGTTTTGCTTATCTTGACTTTAGAAATTTATGTTGTCATCAAGTGAAGTGTTAACATAATGAAAGCAAACTTGACTTTCAGAAAAATCAGTGAGCTGGTGGCAAGTAGTTACATCCCTTTGGCTTGAAATCAATGAAGTTCAGGGAATGTAGGAATAACTATTTGTTATATACAACATGAGCACGTCAGAGCAAGAGAGTTCCCAGACCTGCTTTGGCCAATCTCTAAGGACTTGGGAAGGCCTGTGAAATGGCAGTTAGAAAACTGCCAAGTGGGCAGATGCAGAAGCAAAGGCAAAGGTAGACATCTGCTTTATCTGAGTTAACTTCATGAGCTGTTGGGTCTGGGAGAGACCTAAAATTTGATTGGAACCTTTTTGCCCTGTGACATTTCAAAAGATTATATCTCCCTCTCTTCCCCCAAAGAAAGGAAAGACTGACCAACAGCAGAAAAGGTCAGAAGGTGAGTGGGGATCAAATGATCTCATGCTGTCCGTGACAGTAGTGGACACAGGGTGAGGAACATTGATGGGGTGACAATGCAGAAGGATGATGTCTTGGAAAAGTCCTTTCATCATGGGTTTAAGGATCAGTACTGCAAAGATTTTAAGCACTAATAGCACATAATATCACTATCTAAAATTCTGTCTAGACTTGGAGACTAAGGACAGATTGTCCTAGATTAGACAGGTTTCAGGGAGATTAGATAAAATCCCTCCATTTATTTTTTTTCTTTTACTTGTGATATTAATGAAATAGGGCTTGTTAGGATATCATTAAATCAGTCAGCTCCTGCTCAGGTGCAAATGTGAAGACATACGGAAAGAACGTACTTTGTCCTTAACAACATCAACAAGCTGTAAGTTTCCTCAGAAGGATTCACTACTTGTTAAACTGTCAAGGCCGAAGATCTCTTTATCCTGAGTGCTCAGCGGGTAAATGATTTTGTTAACACAGATTTCATTTACATCCTTGGATCTTAAGCCTTTCCAGACAACTAAGATAAGCAAGGCTCCAACTCGTGAAAATGAGAGGGAGGAGGTTCCAGTAACTCTGTCTTCTCTCCAGCACCTTGAGGAGTCATACAATTTTAAGGCAACTAAAGTATTTATGTACTACTGCAAAGCACCTAGTCAGCCTAGAAGAAATCAACACTTCAAGAGAACTTCTTCAGTAGGTGTTAAGTGCTCCCATCTTCTCAGCAGATTTTCATTAATGAAAACCTCTCATGGGGATGAGCACAGGGAGAAAACAATGCAGCGCTGAGAGGTGTAAACGGCTTCATACGGCTTCATTCACTTGGATGGGTGCTCATCCTCCCTGCCTGGGGTCAGGTGTTTAGAGTCTATGATCCTGTCAGTTGTTAGCAGCTGACAAGTGAGGCTTTGTCGTTGTTTACATCATACGGTTATGTCATAGCTATCATCATTATCATGGTAACAGAGAGAAGGACTCAGGCAATTTTAGTGTACCAGAGACCCTAGACCCCGCAGCCTCTGTTCCCCGAGAACACTTAAGGACCAGCAGAAAAGTTCAGTCCTCCCTTTCCCCCCTCCCTTCCTTCCCCACGTGCCTCTTTGCCTGAAGAGAGACGGGCCACTAAACCACTGGCCACTGAGTTCAGAGAGAAGGGAGAGAATTTTGGATGCCTAGAGTGTCAGGGGGATCCATCAGATCTTGTTTCCAGTAGGAGAAAAGGTATGCAAATATTCCCAGTTTCCTTGGGAAATTATGTGGAGAATCCATGAGACAGCTGGAGAGGCAAGGACCTTTATTGCCCCTTTTTTCATGAAGGAACACAGATATTACCCATACACACACGTTTCATTCCTAGCATGCATTTGTCTTTGAAGGTTTCCCTTTTCCATGTTATCTTCACCTTGTCCTGTCTCATCCCTTTGCCTCCTGAACTCCTCTTCCTGCTTGGGAAAATTTGGGACAACTGTATCCAAATATCCTTTCTGTCTCAGTGTCTGTTGTCCTCTACTGCCTGCCCCCACCAAATACACACACATCAAATACCTTTTTAATTTTCCAAACTAGTTTGAGTACTATTTGAGCTGTATTTCTGGCTGTGTTTAAACAGTTGACAAGCAGTTATGGTATTTGTCAAAAAGCATAATAATACTAGCAATGAAGGGGGTGATTTTAACAATCAATACAATTTTAGAAAGCAATCTCCTTTGTCCTCTTCTTAATACTGTTACACTTGTTATTTTTGCTGCCTTTACTTACTAAAAGTTATTGTTGAAACCTAGAAAGGAAAGATGTCACCTCTTCCTGACTCTCAGTCAATAGAAACCTTCTCTGTATTATTGGAGAGAAAAAAAAAAAAAGATTGGGGATATATTCTTCCAGCCCTTTCAGATACATTTGCAGTAGGTCTCTGAATGTCAAGGTCACACATTTCTTTTAGACTTTTTAGCTGTTAGCCTAATAGCAGCAGTGGAATTTGAACATTAGATACTCAAACCCAAGAAAAATGACCATATGGTTATATGTTATTAAATGTTACAAAGAAAGAAGGGAAGAAAATAAATCCCTGCATATGTGTTCAGTACTCTGAGAAATTGCATCCAAAAAATTCAATTAGTTCCTTGCACATGTCACATGGAACACGTCAGCTTCACTGCTTCAAGTACAATTAGGCTGAGAGACAGCAGAGCATTGAGGAAGAAAAGGAGGCCGGGGTTGGGAGCTGCAACAGCATCCCCACAAGTGCGGCTCAGGGAAGCGATTCTCAGCTCCTCACAGGAGCTGTGTCTAGACAGTGACAGGGACAGTGCACGAGCACCCAGCACTGAATGAGGCTTCAATAGCTGCATCTAATCACGTTTGTGATCTGCAAGAAAATTAAAAATACATGAATCCCAGAATCTTAGGTGTGTGAGGGTTTTGTTTTGTTTTGTTTTTTTCTGAAGAGTACTGTCACAATAAAAAAGTAATTCATAACGTATTTTGCTGTTAGTGTCTTTATAAAGAATTGATTTTTCTGGTGTCATTTTAGGTTATTTTCCAAGATAAGATGCACTTTGAATAATCCACAATTCTACCCTACAGCAAACTGAAATTTATACCAGAAACAACAAATAATATTTTTAAAGGTAAATTGAATGACATGCCGTTCTTCTTGTGTAAGGCTCTTTATTTAAAACACACACTGCTCATTTCAGTGGTATGAGATATAATTAAATAAATACTTTATTTATGTAACAGCAGAATTACTACAGAGAAACAAAAGGGGAATCCAAACAAGATTTTTCTGAAGAAAAAATACATTGCCAAAAAAAATAATTAAGTGGGTTACTTACACTCTCAACATTAAAACTTGGCAAACCTAATACTAGATCACCTTGTATCTAATAAGACAAGTGTTTCAGAGGAACACAGATGACCTTTTTAACAACTCTAAAACAACAGTATCTTTTTAAAATGTACATCATGTAATGATGAGGAAATCTACGTAATGCATATACCTTTTTAAAATGTACATTACGTAGATTTCCTCATCATTACATGTTTTCTCATTTGGCCCCATATTTTTGTGATGTAAACACTATTGACCACCAGCACCAGCCCAGATAGTCTGACCTTTAGTAAAGGTTTACTTGAGCCCAGCTTAATTGCTCTTCAGCTCAACAAGAGAAGTTATATAGCTAAAAACCACAAATTAAACATGCATTTGTATTATCAACTGTTCCTTCATAAGACATATTAAAAAAGCCTTAGAAAGGTTATTTAATTTTTTTTTTATGTGAGAAATATCAGTTCTTCATTTCATTTTCCTTGGTGAAAGTCATTGTCAATGTCATGGGACTGGCAAGATGTCCATGAAACCTGCAAGTGGCCCAAGGGTGGAAAAGAAAATTCATGCAGGAGGAAAATTTCTTCTTTGAAAATAAATAACAATACTATTGTGGTATTTCTCAGGCAGGAGTATGGACAGTATTTTGCTTGCTCTGCTACATGTCTACATTAAGGCAAGAATTTATGACTTCTATTAGCACATATTTTACTGGATATACATACAACAGTGGCTATCAGAAAAGTAACTAAAAGGAAAGGGTTTAAAATACAAAAGCCAAATGCTCTTAAAGGTGATTTTCAAGAGATTGTTAAAAATGAGTTTGTCTTTGCCTCTTATTTAATAAGTAGTAAAATTACATAGGAGGATTCTTAAAGGCTTTTACTTCGATTTTGACAAGTTCCACATAAACAAAATAATATAACACAAGTCAAAGTAATTTTAAAAACAGCACAAAAATACAACATGCTATATTACGTATATCTACATGTTATCAGAAGAGACAGTAGAAAATGGATTTATTTATTATTTTATTCCACATTTGGTGCTCACTTTATTCTTATTAGTGCATCTTCTGGCCTGAAAGAAGCACCAGGTAGTGAGATAATTCTATGATGCGAAACATTTATCCTTCCCTGGTATTTCTTCATGAAGAGAGAAGGCAACTTTTCTGTAGCTCTGAATAACTTCCCTAGGTGTCATGTGCTTATAGTACTCAAAGATAAAATATTCTGCAATTGTCATCACGCTTATGTTTCTTCAAAAGTGGAAAAGATCACCTGCTTAACTCCCAGTCAAATATAGAAAGAAAATGTTTATCCAGCTTTTATGGTTTTGCTCCTATATCCAAAATGACATACACAAACTTCTTTGTAGTAGAATTTCATACTCAGACTTAATAACTGTAATAATATTTCAGTCAGACACAGAGATTAGAGTATGTCAAAATATATGTGCAAATGCTAGTGTAAACAAAGCTTTTGTCAAAAAAAGAACCTGAGTTTTCTGTCCTGATATAGCCAGAAGATAGACCAGAAAAATTGTCAAAGTAGCAGTTTAGCATTTGGACATTAGAGATTTGCAGAATTATGCTATTT
>VYZT01044444.1:4768-23414 GCA_013400735.1 Pomatostomus ruficeps | reverse complement strand
CCCCTTGCACTGTTAGTAAGAGGAAGGGGTGGAGTGAAAAGAATGGTGTCTTTTAAAAGTTTAGTTTATTTCTCATATCCTCCTTCTAACTCAGGTAGTCATAAATTTCACTTTGCAACTTAAGTTGAGCCTAGTTTGTCCTTAGAATGTTTTCTCCCAGTTCCTTATCTCAACTCATAAACCTTTGAGTTAATTCCCTGAGTTTTTTTGTCCCCCCTCTCCTTTCCTCCTCTGCCCAGCTGTGGCAGGGGAGGGAATGAGCAAGCGGCTGCGGTAAGTGCCTGGCACTTAGCCAGGGTCAAACCACGGCGCCATAGTGAATATGAGATTAAAACTGGTGTTGTCTGAGCTAATTTTCTTTTTCACTGGCTTGAGCTTCATTCATAGCACTATCCCTTGATAGTAAATGGCTGTTCAAGCTGTATTACTGTTAAACTATGAATGACAGGCCCTTGGTGTTGGCATAATATCATTTAGCTCAGCTTGGTAGGTAGGTAAATCCTAACATAACATTTCTTCGGAGACAAAACCCAACTTGCCTTTGTAGTCTTAATTTCTAGCAAGGGTGGGACTAGAAATATACCTCTTTTGCACTCAGTAGTGACTTAGGGTAGGAAAAATATCTCTAGAAGGTAGATTTTGGAAAAGGAAGATAAAGCCAATATATTCATGCATGGGTTCAATACTGTCTGCAATTACAGCAAATCATTCTCATACTAGGGAGTCAGTTTAGATTAGGAGACCTTTTCTCTGATTAGTCTGCATGTATATGAAATGTAGCAACCGTCAGTCAAAAGAGACTCACAGCAGAGGGGGAGAGGTGTGAGAGAAAACAGCAGCTACAAACAGAACAAGCCTGCATCAATGGAGGAATGATACTTAGGAAAAGACAGATTTCTGGACAGAAAGTACCACATAAATTTTTAAAACAATGGAAGCAAAAACTCCATCAATTTCCAGAAATGACTATTGAAAATAAAGAAGAGGGGGGAAGAAAGCAAGTTATTGCAGGGACAGTCCTGCTGGTGCTGTGGGAAAGGCTGATAGTAGTATGTGTGTATTGGTATAAGAGTGGAGAGAGAGGGAGGGTACTTTGATTTTCATTTATTTTAATCTGAAACCAGGAAGTAGAATAATGAATGAATGCATTAGAGAACAAAACATTCTGGTATATCTAACTGATCTGAAACCTCCTGCTCTGTAATTCCTTAATTAGAAAGAGGTTAAATTGGGGAAAACCACATAGAGGTGTAGAGCTAAACCTGGGGAACTGACTCCAAGTAGGTTTTTGGACTGCTCAGTGAAAGGATTAGGACAATGATAGCCAGGAGTGGAGATCCCTGGGTCTCTTGAAAGAAACCTTGGATTCAGAACACGGAAAGACTGTGATAATGTTATAACTGCCATTTTTCATAAAAGGAACAAAGAGGAATAATATTCCCAGGATTATGGGATACAAACCCTCTTTAATTTTAATCTCCCAGTATTGCAGCAACTTCATAAAGAATACAGGAAATTGAGGTAATAACTGAGACAATGGCTTTTTTCCACTGGAATGCTGTAGCTGCAGGGTGACTTGACAGATCCAAAGACTCATGAAATGTGTGTTAGCCAAGAGAATGCTTCTGGCATTTATGCTGTGTTTATATGGCTCTTGATCTGCATTTTAAAAGCCCTACTTGAGAAGCTGAACCATGTGGATTTGCTGACCATCCATTAACTTATGACCATTTGCACCTAGCTGTGCTGTGTCATGCACACATATCCTGTAGCTTCCTGGGTGGTGAAAAATGTTTATAGAGGAATTAATTTAAATCTGTCAGAAAATAAGATATCAATTAAAGGATAGAGGTAGGAAAATTCATGAAAACACAAGTGGGTTTATTTTTATTTAACGGCAAGGATAACTTTCTGGAATATGATGGCTTGTTTATAATGGAAAATTTTTGGATAAAAATTCAACATCTTTCTAAAGGTAAAGGCACCAACTATAAAGGTAGGGGCACCAGCTTGCCTGGGGTTACTGATTTGATGCAGGAAGGGATAGGTAGAATTCAGTGACATATATTATGCAGGTCAGATTATGTTAGCCCATTAATGTCTGTTGGCTTTAATACCCTTGAATCTATAGATTTTGTGCACTAGAGTAGCTAACAATACTGACATTTTAAATTGTCATCTTCAGTTTTCAGAGCTGGAAAAAATGGGGCAGTTCATCCATGTGTTTGCTGTTTTCTTAGCAAGCATGAAGGTCAGAAACTTTTTGTCTCAAATATAAAATCTTTCATTGTATAGCAAAAGGTCCTTGTTCTAGGAAGAGGGAGGAATTCTTACCCTGCTATTGTTAAGTCTGATATGACGTAAAAATTAATCCTATTTTGGGCAGGGAAAGACGTTTATGAGAGTATTGCTTGCTAGTTGTACAAAAGCCACTTAACCCTGTAGTGACTCTGGTCTACTAGGGTTTGGTAGCAAGCTAACTCCATCTTGGAACACTATAAGCAGTTGAATATGGCTATGAATTGGTACAGGACGTGAGTAAATATGGGGCTCCTACACAAAAAGCCCTGGGCAGTGGTTACTCCCTTTCCTTTGATGAATCACTGGAAGGAAATGAAGACACCAATTGGCCATAAAATCATTCCAGCCAGCCGCATTGTGAACTTCTCTCATGAGGGCTTGGTAGTTAGAAACAGCCAGCAGCACCCCAACATGTCAGTCCTTTGTGTATGAAGGACAGCAGAAGGCAGCATGCCTTAGCCAGGCCAGCAGGGTAGGCTGGGTAAGGCTGAGCTTCTCAAATGTGGGACTTAAAAAATATAAAGCAGAGAAAGCATAGAATTACAGTTAAAAATGGAACATGAACTTCAATGAAATCTCCATTGGAAATCCTCCTCATACACTTCAGTTTAAATCAAGGAACTAAATATCTTTTCAAAATTACAGAGACGTTATATTACCCTAGAAATACTATATAATATACCTTCTAAAGTGTGCTCTCTTGTGCCTCTTGGTACAGATATGAAAAGCATTGTGATTGTTTTAGAGCCCTTGTCTCCATTGGAACATAGTTGACCATGATTGAAAGTGATTGAATTAATGTGGCTTAATGAGTCAGCTGAGCCTGTGCAGCTGATGGCAGGCCTGTGCTAACAGACACCTGTTCTGCGTGTAAACTAAAACCTGCTAAGTTTAGACACCTTTTTGGTGGATGTGATTAGGAACAGAGGAAAAAGGAAAGATGAAAATGTGTTTAAGTTTTCAGAAATTAGTTTGACTTTGGCATTTCACTGCATGTATTTTCCTTGAATATTTCCTTATTTACAGTATGAATGTTTAGTTGTTACTGTAGTATAGTGAACTCCTTTTGACTTTGCATCTTAAACTGCAATGAAAATTTTAAGGGACTCAACCACGTGATGTATTTGGTGTAAATGTCTTGACTTCACATCTTGAAGGTTTTCAGAAAAATGTGGTTTTGTTAGTTTCTAAACATAAAACATCTTAATTTACATTGAGCTACAAATGCAATGATTACACAATATTAATAATTCTCTTAGGACACATAATAAAATGCATATTTTATGGTTTTAATGCACCTAAATGGTATCTTCTTATCTGAAACTCTTGCTTTTTGCAGTAGATATGCAATAGTTTTATGATTCAAAGTACCATTTCTGGTATAGTGTGAGAGATGGAAACAATGTAACAAAAGCATGTTCTGTAAGTTTTTAAATCAAGATATTATGAAAAGTTGAAAGAATAGAGAGTTTCTGGAATTGGGGCCAGAGACTAACTTATGGATAACTTAAAAGAAAAGAAATGCTTTTTCTGCTGACAGATCAGTCTTGATTACCTTGATGAGTGTGACTTTTTTGTCAAGTCAGCCTGTAGTATAGGTGTCTGCACTTAGATGTAAAATAGTGGTGTGACAAAGTGACAAAAGTGGAGAAGTTTCATAATTAAAGAAAACCAAACCAATGCAGCCTTTAAGGGTAATAGTTTTTAAGATACATATAAGGACCCAAAGAGTTAGGCTACTTAAATTACTTTTTAGAGCAAGTGGAAGACCTTAGAACTCAATGGGCATTACTACATGTTTGCAAATCTAGTACTTTTGCTAGACATTCAGTTACTTCCACTTCTTTCCCTCAGGGTTTGGCTGCTTGGCAGCCTTTCCTTGGTTTGTTTCTGAAGGCTACGGAGAAATTGCTCAGTGTGGGTGAATTTAGATATGAGGTAACAAGCAATTAACATCTTGGCAAAGGTAAGGTCTCTAACGATTTATTTTCTGAACTTCAGAAAGGGTTTCCAACAAAACACAACTTGAAAGATCTCATTTCTTCCAAAAATTCTTTTAAACACTTCCAACCCAACCTACTTATTTTGCCTAATTTGACCTCAATAAGTTCTCAACTCATTTAACTTATTTAGGCATTTTCTCTTAATCAATCTATAGATATTTCATGGTCTAAGTCTTTTCTGTTAAATTGTTCTCTCCACACACTCTTATTACCTTCATGCTTTTGCTTCCCTCAGCTTTTCAATGTTTATTGGGCTGTTCTTAGAATTGAATACATTAGTCTAAATTCTACTAACTTTGTATAATGAAATATTTTTTCTTTACTATAAGTCAAGGTAGTTTTTGTACTTGCTACTCAAAGTCACATTGTCCTTTCTGTGCAATATGTTATTGTGTAATTCACACTTTACTGTACTGAAATAATATTGGTGTTCTAGTTTCTCCTGTTTTGGAAAACAACTTCATCTAGTTTCTTCATCTTCTACATATTTAGTTGAACCTAAGGAAACTCTATACAGCATTTCTGTGCTTTTGCTGTAGAAAGGTCATTTACTACATTTCCCAATTTATTATCATCTGCTAATTTAATTATTGTGCTGTTTAACCTCTTCCTGATTGTTAATGAAGACGGATGTCTTACCATTTTTCACCAGCATTGAAAATGGAAAAAATGTATGTTAAAAGAGTACAAATCCAACACTTACAGATCTTACAAAAACCCCTCTAGTTCATTTCACTGCTATTTATTGTTATTATTCTGCCTGTGTTTTCTTCATTTGCTTTTCTGATGATGACCTGTTTATTTCCAGGACAGATTGATTGAACATCAACAGATAGCCCAAAAACTCTAGCAAAACTTCTGTAAAAGTGAAAATTGCCTCCACGTGTTTGCATTCCCATAACATGCTGATTTCATCCAAGACTGTAGACTTCTAATGAAGTAAGATTTTATTAAGTTCAGTTAATGTCTGAAATACAGGAATTTTTTAGATTACCTACGTCATTTTCTCAACCTGAAGTGAAGTTTCCTAGGCAATGACTGTTGGGTTCATGTGTTTGTTTTTGGACACTGGTTCTCTATTAACTGTATCTCAGATTATTCAGCACCTGCACTTTTCTACACATGTCCTCCATTATCTGCTAGTAGGACCGGGTATTCATTTGCTAACTGGGTAATTCATGGGTTCGCTAATTGATCACCTTTCTATTTTCTTGTATTCCTGTTCCTTATTTGTCAATATACTTATTTTGAAGTTGTCAGTTTTCTCTTAATAAGTAAATCAAGAAGGATAGTTGGAAGGTAGTTCAGCTTTTATGTTGCAAAGTTTAGTTTTTGATTCCCTTACCATGCTAGTGCCTTTAGAGTATTTTGGTGATGTCAGTTCACGGCACTGTGCTCTTGCAGTAACAACCACTGCTCTGGGATGTTTCCTTTACATCTTTATCCTCTCTCTTTTGAAGCTTCCCCCTTGCAGACTTCTTTCACAAGAAAACTAGTGTACAAATTCTGTGTGCCAAGTAAGCTGAGAAACAGCTAGCCTAAATTCTCTGTTGGACATAGGATATGAGAAATTAGAAGACTCTGTTCCTAAGCAGCCTGCTGCACAAAGTGAACCTAGAGAGGAAGGACAAATGTAAAGAGTTTACTGTCTTTCTGAGAATCAGAGATAACAGCAGCTGATAAAAAATGCTTCGAAGCCGCGCTTTTCCAAATTTGTCTGGCCCATGCTGAGATTTGAGATGATGTCTGTTTTCTGCAGACACTTACTAGTCAAGGTTCCTGAACTGAATGCCTATTGTTGTTTTTGTTATTGGGAAGGGATGCAGGTCATTACATATGTTGTCTAGGTTTCTGTGTCTACCTAGGCATTTTTAGTCTTTGGACAGAAAATAAAACAGATTTTTTCACAGTGCTGTTCAAAACTGGACTCTATCTAAGATGTTATCTTTAAAAGCCCGTTTTTTTTTATGAGGGCCAGAAAGTCTAGCAGCTATAGTAAGTGGTGTGGGCATTGCACTACACCTCTAGCAAACACTGTATTTTACAATATACCTAAACTCACAGTAAGTTAATGGGATTTAAAAAATACAATATAAGATTATCTGTCAGATTCAGTGTCATAAGTAGATTTAGCTTATGAAAAAGTATATACATTAACTTGCTGTGGGAAGGATTTGAGTTAAAGTAATCCAGAGAACAGAAAATGATAGTTGAATCTACAAATGGACTCACATTAGAAACAAAGTGATTAAGTTATTAACACTGAAAAATCCAGTAACTTCAAAGATAAAGCTCAGAAGGACTAGTTTAATCAAATGTTATGCTGATGCTGGCAATAAAGATTGTTATCAAAATGCCTTACAGAGCTTCATTTATGAGGGAAAAAAGTTACAGAAGATCAACGAACTCAAATATTTAAAGGGACAATTGTGTCTGATGCAGGTTGTTCATGGGCATGTCCACTCTTATTAGTAAATTTGCTCTGGTGAAATTTTATATGGACTATGGGAAGTTAAACAGTGACACTCAGTGAGAACAGTATCTGCTGTCTGAGGTTTATGACTCGTTAGATTTTTGAAGTGAAGCTTGGTCCATTAACACCTAAGACATATGTAAGGATAACAGTCCTGCCGATGTTTCTGCAGCTAAGTTGAAAAACACCATTCTATAGGAGGAGGATGCTGTATCATTTTCAAGTCTAGTCCTTTAATTCACCTGCAATGTTGCAGAGATTAGAGAGTAGTTACAGCAGCTTTACTTTTCAAAATGTGCAGGAGATCAATAATGGGTCATCACGCACAACCAATATGATTAAGTGAAGTCATTTATTACAAAGCACAGTGTCTTATTATACCCTTTTGTCTAAATGCATGCGCTTACATTAATATAACTCTTAGCTATCTGTTCTAGTTCACGCGTCCCCTCTACAAGCTGATTGGTAATAATACTACTGATCATGCGAACTCCACCGGTAGTGATAACAACACTTCTTCAACATTCCTTGATCTGCACTTCTTTCTTCTGTATCCAGGAGTTAATTATTTTTTGGCATATTTCTTCCTTCATGTCCTTCATGGTATCCTCCTGTTCTTGGCACCAAGGCTATTTACCTATGTAAGCTGGATTGCTCACATGTTCTCTTTCCCTAAGAAATTCCTCCAGAAAAATGTATGTTTCTATTTAGAAGATTTAACAGAAGCATTGTCTATATTCCAAAAGCAGCCACAACATCAGATTTTGAAAGATGTAGAAGCATTTAATAGAATATGAAAAGCAATGATTACTTGCATATTAGAGAAACATCAATTACACTTCTGTTTGGAATAGTAGGTAAGGATTAAGAGCAGATTTTTGCAAATGCTAAAGTGGGATTGAAAACACAAACTGATAGTCAATTAAAAGAAATTAGTTCATTTTGAGGAACCATCAAATACCACTGAAACTACATGCCTGCCTTCTCTGTTAAAGCTTCCCCTTCAAACAACTCATAAGATATGCCTTTTGAACAGACTTGGATATGCTAATAAGCATTTCAGCTTAAAAGTGTTTGTCAGCAGTTTTAAAATATTCACAATTCAATTCATTGAAATGGCATTCCTAAGATTTAGTGGCATGCTTGGGAGTACCAGTCACAAAGCTTTTCCACAAAGGATCACATAGTGTGGTAGCTTATTCTCTATTTCAAGTGATAAAGAAATATAATAAATTGTATGAGGTGAGGTGATTTCACATTAATTTCTGCTGCTGAACACTTCTTCCTACAGCAACAGTGACTCTGGTATTCAGCAATAGAAAGCGTTCTCAAAGTAATGGTCCAGCTCCCCAGTTGCAGTAAATTTGCAGAGATTCACTGCAAATTGTTTCAAAGACCAGTGTAGTTCATCGAATCCTAAAGATGTGATACAGTAAGAGGGTCCAGACAGTGAAACATACTCAGACCTTATTTTTAAGGTCTCCCCGTTGTATTGTCCATCACATGTATCATTCAGTAGTTACTATCTAACTATCATTCACTAGTATCTATCTATCATTCACTAGTTTCAACAGGTAACTAAAGTAATACCTCAGTTTTCAAAAAGTGTTGGAATTATATGCAGATTAAAACTATAATTTACCCTTCTCTGCACACAGGTTCAGATTAAGGCCTGGAATACCGTTGCCTTCTCAAGGTTTGTTTGGTCATTTAAAATTGTAAGAAAAGAATACAAGTGCTGTAAAAATAGTAAAAATACTCATAAATAGATATAGGAGAAAAATATTTTTTTCCTGTTTCTTGATTGTTTAGAGTAACTTCTAACCACTTCACATTTCTTTGCAAATGGGGTAATGATGTTAAGTGTTGTCAAGTAATTTATTTTATATTTCTAGAAGCCTGTCACTTGATCATAAATCCTATAAAACGTACTGGATGAATGACAAGTGAATGTGGGACTAGAAGTAATGTGTACTTTAATAATCAAGCAGCAAAGTAAGTAAAGGCTAGTTGTCCTCTGCTGGGCTGAAACCTTGGAAAGGTGCTGCCAGTTTGATGGTTAATGACACCCTGGTGTAGAGTAGTCTAAAAATACTGTGTACCTTGTGAACAGTGAAGGAAACAAGAGAGTGAAGAGCAAATCACTCCCATTCCAGTGTGGGAATCCCCTCTCCACAGAGGGGAGCTGGAACATGCATTTCTGTCCTATATCTCTAATCCCCACAGATAACGATCGCACTGTGCCTGTCAGTGATGGAGTCAAATTTCTTCATACAGTGCTGCTTTGGATTTGCGATTAAAAGCACCTGGTGTTTCACTGCTGCTGAACTGTTCCTGCAGAGCATTGGAAGCTTTTTCTTTTTTTTCCTCTGCTCCCTGCCATGCCAGTGAATAGCTGTGGGTGGGCAAGAAACTGGGAGGAGACACAGCTGGAACAGATGATCCCAACTGCTGAAATGATATTCCTTACCATAAGATTTCATGCTCAGCAGTAAAATGAGTAGGAAGAAAACTCATGGGATTTATCTTCTAGTTGTTGCTCAGAAACTGCCCAGACATTGATCTGCTTGTGGGTTGTGGGGAGTTGCCTTTGCATCACTTGTTTTTCCCCTCCTTTCTTCACTTATTAAACTATCTTTATCTCAACTAATAAGTTTTTTTGCTCTTGCACTACCTATTCTCTCCTGGTCTTGCTGGGCGCAGGCAGTACATGAACAGCTGAGTGTGTGCTTAGCTGCTACCTGGGGTCAAACCACAACAGAGAACCAGCTACAATAATATTGAAAATGTCACTCTGACCTAGTTCCTAATAATGCTGCTAGTGAAATGGGAAACGGCTAAAGAAACATGCTAGGGTCCCTCCTGCCTCACCAACAGGTCCCAAACTATTCCACCTTCTCATCATACTCTTTGTCTCTACCGTTTTTTCAGCACAGATCTAGTTCTGAAAACTGCAATTGATTCCTTTCACTTGTCTGAGCTCTGTTAAAATCAATCAGTGTAAAAATACTGATCTCAAATTTAGATATTTTCATGCAGTTCCTTTGCTGATGGTGAGAATAGACAAAATCGGGCTGGTGAATGGTCTCTATTGGCCTCAGCACAGGAAAACTTGACTGTTGCTCTCCTGGTTTCACTAGTCTGCACTGACCAAGTGTAACAGGTTTTCACCTCAGAGATCAAACATGATGTCAGGTGCAGGACTGAATGGCATGCTACTTTACATAGTCTAAGAAATCATGATCTTGAAGTATAGGCTAGTGTCGCTGCTTTGTGGGATTGTGGGTGGGTTTTTTGTTTATGTTTTTTTTTAGAGGAAGAACAGACATAGAGGGGAGAGTGGTAACACAGAGAGAATTGAGAAGATCTGAAAAAAGTATTTAGATGGGAGCAATGATATGGGGAGTTCTTGTTCGAACTAAGTCCTAAGTCCAAAGTCATGTATGAACTAAAAGACAACTGATTTGTTTCTTAGAGCATGCAGGTGATACCTTTATGAATTCAGTTGTCCAGAGAAGTCACAGGTCATCTTTGTTGTGCTGCCAATGTCAAAACAAGGGGATGGAATAAACACAAAAGAAAAAACAAATTCTCAGCTTTCTTTTATAATAGAACCTTCCATGTTTCACAAGTAATCTGATTTCTACAGATTTCTACAGAAACAATAGTAGCCAAGTATCTAGTACCTACCATTATTTAACATCAAGAGTCTCCTGCGGCTTCTTAAAAGCCCCTTTTATTCCAGTCAATGCTACTCTTCTCTGCTACAGTAACCCCTTGGGGAAGCTGTGTAGTGTAAGACTGTATTAATTCAGTCTACAAAACCAGCAAAATACTTTGACATTTGGTCAGGTCTTTTTGAACCAATTGTCTACATTTACACTCCTGTTTAGAACATTCTCAATTTGGCCTTGAAGCAAAACAGCAAATCATATGCTGATGATATCAGTCTCAAGATCTGTGACGGGATATTCCTGTTTGTCTTCTGAAATAGAATCCTAGGTGTGTCCAGCATGCTGTAATCACATCTGCCACGAGGAGAGCCCCAGCAGCTGCTGTGCAGGCTGCAGAGGACAGCACTGGCACATCTGCCTGCATCTGCCACAAGACGCTGAGGGACGTTCAGGCTGCAGGATCTAAACTGAGTGATGCGTGCTTGTGCTGTGGCTGGACCAATCCTGGGAGCAGCCTGAGCACTAATGGCTTATATAGCTGTAGCTATGTTTCAGGTTGCTTTGTGCTTCAAAATTTGTCTGGCATAGACTTTAGCTGACATATCACTATGCTGGGAGCCTGTCAGATAGAGCCAGCATCATTGGCAAGCACTGTTACTCCAGGGCCACTTATGCTTTTGAAAAGAGAGTTTAGGCTTTGAGATTACTTGTTGGCCATTGGATAAGTCAATTATTACTATCTCCTCTTGGCAACTGTATAATTGCAGTGTAGTACCTGGTGTATTTTCCAGTGTCACTGTTTAAAATAGTTCGTAAACTTGTTTCTGGGCAGTTTTCATTGCCCTCAAGTGGGAAATACTGTTTCTGTGGCTGTATAAACTACAGTAGCACTTCTAATATAGAGATATCAGCAAAATCCTGATAATTGTAGGTTAACCTCAGATACCTCTGTGATGTCTTTGCAAACTTAACAGACCAACAGCTCTAAGACACAAAAAATAGACAGTAAGCCCTGAAGTCAGCAAGGTCAGACTGGGGCAAATCACTATAATGAGTTCCACAGGTGGCTGCTGATGAAAACTGAGCACAAAGTGAATAGCCAGAGCACCCAAATGCATCTGTGGTAAAATATTTAAGAAAAGGGAAAAAACCCCCAACCAAACCAAATTATTCTTCATACACATTTGCAGCCAGAGAAGAAAGGAGTGAGACCTTGTGAGAGAAACAGCTCCGCAGACACCAAGTGTGTGGTGAGGAAGTGAGGAAGGAGGGGGAGGAGGTGCTCCTTGTCCTGGAGCTGAAATTTTCCTGTAGCCCATGGTGCAGACCATGGTGAGGCAGCTGTGCCTCTGCAGCCCCCGGAGGACCGTGGGGGAGTAGATACACAAATGCTGGCTCTGGAGGAGCCCCCCTCTCGAGCAGATGGTTGCCTGAAAGACATCTGTGACACTGTGGGAAGCCTGCACTGCAGCAGGCTCCTGTCAGGGACCTGTGAACCTGTGAGGAGAGGAGCCCCCACTGCAGCAGGTTTGTTGATAGAACTTGTGACCCTGTGGGGGATCCACACCGGAGCAACGTGTTCCAGAAGGAAGGGAAAGGGACCCACCCTGAAAGAGCAGCAGCCTGTGGGAATGACTGGCATCAGAAAAGTTTGTGGAGGACTGTCTCCTGTGGGAGAGGCCCCAGACTGGAGCAGGGGAAGGACTCCTCTCTGAGGAGGAAGCAGGAGTAGAAACAATGTGTGATGAGGTAACTGCAACACCCATTCCATAGCTTCCTGCACCAGTGGGGTGGAGAAGGTAGAGAGTAGGAAATGAAATTAAGCCTGGGAAGGACGGAGGAGTGTCACAAAGGTATTTTTAGGATTTGTTTTGATTCTCACTATCCTGCTCTGATTTTAGTTGGTAATAAATTCAACTACTTTCCCTAAGTGGAGACTGTTTTGCCCCTGATGTTAATTGGTGAGTGCTCACTCCCTGCCACTAATTCATGAAGCTTTTGTGATATTTTCCCTCCCCTGCTCAGTTGAGGAGGGGAATGATAGAGTAGCTTTGGTGAGTACCTGGCATCCAGCCAGGGTCAAATTACCACAAGAGGTACCTGGTGTTAAAGGGAGTGTAGAGGAGGAAAAGATAAACCAGACATAGATTATTCATGTGGGAACCTTTTTTTAAAATCAAATTGTAATGCACATGCCCAAGTGTGATGTTACCTTATCCAAAGACTGGTCGGAAGAGTTATGTATAGACATCACATGAGGGCTTTCCTTGTTTACTTTGCACTCTTTTGGGCATTTGTATTCAGACTTCCAAAGACGTATTTTTCATTGCAAGTGGTGCATATCAGAAAGTAAATTTTATTTTTTTAAATTTAGCACTGTTTTCATTAGCAGAGTCACTCGTATGTCCCATTAAAATGTGGATTTATTATTCTTAAGTGCTTCTGGTGAGAGGATTTATTTCAGTATTTTTGGAAACTCAGAATACCTGAGCAGGCACATTAGAATCTGATGTAGAAGCAGGTAAAGTGCTTTCAAATATGTGATTTCTGTTTCTCTCTTTCCCTCTCTCTTTCTGCACTTTTCCACTGTTGTAGCTCCAATTCTAATTTTTTTGCTCACCTTGAACAGTGCTTGGCACTCCAATTGATGTTTGTTGGCCTACTCAGTGTACAGGCCTTCATTGTGAGCTGAGTTCTCAGAGTACTTCCCTCTGTGCTGTGAGAGAGATTTTATTTATTAGGTTTTTGTATGCTTTTTTAAAAAAAATAGACTAACAGGTATAATCTATATAAGAAAAGTTCTAAAAATAGTATTTCTCTGCTTTCTCAGAATGAGGTTTGTGTAAAAAAGTTAGTGAAACATTTGAAAGTATTGACCTTTAATATGAAACATACTCCAGCTGTAACACAGGACTAGTGTGCTCTTCAACATGAATCTTTGCCATCACTATGTAGACATACCTTTCTGAAAACACGAAATTGTTATATACAAGATCACCTTGAAATGTGCCTTTGCTCCTGAGTTAATTCTGCAAGCTGCCCTGTGGTTTCTGAGATGTTGCCTGAACCTTAGTCTGTTTATTTCTCTTTATGCAGACTGTTTTTAATTGACCCTGATTATTTTTCATTCCCTCTAACTTTTTCCATCCTAATAAACGGAGGATGTCCAATCCATGTGTTCTTAATTGGACTGAGAAATAAATCAGGTTCTGGTCAATATTTGGTATAGATCATCTGGGTCCTTAACTTTGATAGTAGTAGGAGATACCTGCATCTGTGTGAAAAGGTGCTTTCAACTGGAAGAATTAGAAATTGCTTCTCTGAAGGGACAAAGTGTTAATCACTGGTGTGAGATTACAGTTAGAGATTAAGACACTTAAAATTATGGGTATACAGGCCAGTGAAGTCCAAACTTCTGCTACGGCAAACAAATATCCAGTCAACCCAACCAGTGGAGTCTGGAGAGATAATTAGGTCATCATATGCTAAATAAGAACTTTATGATGAGCTGAAGTGTTCCACTGGCTGTATCCATTAAAGTGGGAGTTTAAACATTAAATTTGTAGAGATTAACATTTATATCTTTTAATTTGGAGTTATTTCAGTATATAGATATGTTGCCTACATATAGTCTTAGGGTCATTAGAGATGGCCCAAGGTAACCAAGGCATCCACACAGCCCTGTAATGTCATTGTCCCCATGTCCACTGCCTGCGACACTACACTCTATGTCTCTTTTTTTACACAGTTGGCTAGTGAGTAATATTTAGTTTTCAATGGGATTTTCTTTTGTTCTCTTTGTTTTGTATTCACTCTGAATTAGAGTAAATAAGAAAAAAATTCAAACTCCTCCAAATCTTTGACGTTCTCATCTGGGAAACTGCAGGGATTATTCAGTATCAAGGCCAGTGTCATTGCTGTTTTACCTGGGAAGTTTGGTGGTTTGAGGAGCTCCTGGTGCACTCTGGATATTTCAAAATTTTTGGATTTTTTGACAAAGTCATATAGGAGGTATTAGAGCCTTCTGGCTTGGGACATATTGGACAGAGCATGTATTCACCAAGCTAAAGTTTTGAGGCTCTTTCTGTATTATTACTTTCTTTGTGACAGAGAGGGTCAGAAAGCCACGACTTTCACATTACTCAGCTTTGTAGCACATGGATGGTAAATAGAGACAATGTTGTCTTGAAACCTTGCCTTCAGAGCAATGAATTTACTTGTTACTGAGACTTTTACAAAAAAGAATTTTGGGCTTGATGGACACAATATTTTTTTTAAATTATTCTCCTTTGGAGTTTTCAGACACATCTATTTCCATGGTAAGACAAATTTTCTCTATTCTAATTCTCAATTGACTGTAATTTTAAGAAAGAACATAACTTTTGGTTAGTACAGTTGAAAATAGTCATTACAGTGGAAGGAAATTTTAACAGATACGTAACATCACATTTGTTTTAAACCATTTTCATGTGCCTATGCAGGCTTTGCAGATGAGTGCTGCTTTTTCCTACCTGATAGAAAAAATTGCTCTAAGTAAATTTTAGCCCTCTTTTTCCCCTTTTTGGTGTAAGCTTGTTGTAGTCCAAGAGAAAGATAGGAGACAAGAACGGAAGAAAGTATGTGAGGATTTATGCGTCTCAAAGATAATCATGCTATGCCAGAATAAACGATTTTCTGTGTGCTGTTAACTTTCAGAAGCTTAGTAGACTGAGTATTTGAAACATTAATGCACAGTAAAGTCTTACTGTTGTCATAAGTAAAGCCTGTTGGATATTTGAGTCTCAGATGCTTTCTTTATTGCAGCAAAGTGCTGTGGTGGCAGTTCACTATGTCATTTGACTCAGCTCCTGGAACTATCAGTGCCATTGGTAAGAAATATGCTAAACACTCCAGCAGATCCGCTTGTGAATAGAAACTGCAAATGGAAATGGTATTAAGATAAAACCCTTGTGCCATTTTCAGATTAAAATTAATTTCTTTTGTTATTCTTTCTGCTGCTTCCATAATCTTTGACTGCTCCCAGAAGAGTAAATTAAAGACAGTGGCCTAAATTTCAAAAGTGATTAGGAACTTGGTGGTTTAATTTAAGGAGGACCAACTGCTGCTACACAGAACAGGATGTTTTTCTGTAAAAGTACCTGCCTTCCCTTCAGTGTGTGAGGCTGGCTTTCACTAATATGGAATTCCTTTTAAACTAAACTTTTCTGGGAGCAGGAGTTTTAGTTGCCCTCTTTTCGAGCATGTTTTCTACCTCAGGATCACTATATAACAAAACCAGACCACTGAGCACATAAAATCACTGATGGACTCAATTAACACAATGTTTAATTCCCTGATGTTTAATTCCCTTATGTCTATAATCCTTGGTTGTTCCTTTGCCCTCGAATCATGCCATTAACCCACTTAGAAACACAGGCTCTGCCACTGATAGTTTCTTTTCCATGTTAGCCCATTACTGTACATGCAGGAATGATTTCTATGCCATTTTTGTCCTCATTCATCCCCAATAGCTGGAATGTCCCAGCATGTGAAAAGCCCCAAAATATGTAGTGCCAAACCAGTAATGCACACTCTGTGCAGATGCCTGACTAGGAGTATGATAATGTTATTCAGCCTAGGTGTTATACAGAAGTTCATGAGTGATGTGTTTCTACTTTAAGTAATGCTTCAAGCACAGAATCACAGAGCGTTTTGGGTTGGAAGGGACATTAAAGATTACCTGGTTCCAAACCTGCTGCCATGGACAGGGACACCTTCCATTAGATCAGGTTGCTAAGACTCCCATCCAACCTGGCCTTGAACACTTCTGGGGATGGGACATCCCTAGATTCTCTGGGTGACCCATTTTAGTGTCTCACCACCCTCACAGTAAAGAATATCTTCCCAAGAGCTAGTATAAACATACCCTCTTTTAGTTTAAAGACAGTGCCTCTTGTCACTACATATCCTTGTAAATACACAGGTTTATCCTCTTCGGAATTATAGGGAATGGGTCACCATCTTATTTTAAAAAAGAATCAAATTTAATCACTATTAAACTGAGTGGTTTTGTTTATGTGGTAAACTTTGGGTAATAGGAGAGTTTTATGGTTGGATTCTGTCAGTAGACACTAGTAGCCCCCAAGTAGGGCAGAGCCAGTTATGGTTGGTTCCAAAATGGGTTCATTGACACTGGCTGAGCCCACTAGTGATGCTCATGGCATGTCTGGGATAATATTTAGGAAAAAGTAAAAGTTACTGTGCAGCAGCTGTTACAGAGGAAATGTGAGAGAAACAACCCTGCAGACACTAAGGTCAGAGAAAAAGGAGGGGGGGCTCCAGGCATTGGAGCAGAGGCTCCCCTGCAGCCCATGAAGGACCCACTGCAGCTTTGGTACAAACTGTAACCAGAATTTTCAAAACATGAGTAAATTTCCTTGATGGAGCATGAAACACAAGCTTTCAGTTTATTTAAGAGTCAGTAATATTGTTTAGGACATGTAACTTATCTTTCACTGGAACTCAATCACCAAGAGCATTATGGTGGTAGCAATGTGAGAAAGCGTTTGTAACACCTCTAGGGAAAGATGAAAACTTATGTCAGAGAACTAATGCATATTACTGGGGAAAACAAAAAAAGAAAATATTATTTGAGTAAAAACCTACTAGAAGCATAATCTAGGTTTATTTCTTCTTTTCTAGATAAGTACCTTTACATAGAAATGGTTTACCAGCCATAAAATTGATGTACTTAGACTTAAATGAATTCAAGCCACCAGTAGGAATGAACAGAGACACAAGAGTCGGCAAGGAGGTGTTTCACAGAATCATAGAATATGCTGATTTAGAAGGGACCCACAAGGGTCATAGAGTCCAACTCCTGGCCCTATGCAGAACACCCCAAGAATCACAGCATGTATCTGAGAGCATTGTCAAAATGCTTCCTGAGCTCTGTCAGGCTGGTGCTGTGACCACTTCCCTGGGGAACCTGTTTCAGTGCCCAATTTCACCCTCTGGGTGAAAATGTTTGTTTTTTTTTTAAATAACACTTTGAACTTTTCTTCCTCGGGCAGGTTTTTCCAACAAAGAAACGTGAAATAAATTGTTAAACAAGTCTCAGGTTAGTAAGATGTTTCTTAGTTTTAGAAACAATAGTACTAAGCTATCAGCAGTACCATTCAGTTTTGGTGGGGTAGGTAACTTCATTGAATAGAGGGGATATGTATTGCTTCCTTAGTACAAAGATTTATTTGAACCTAGTAAGAAAGAATGCTGTCTGAATGGTGTGTTCATCTCATTTCTTAACATACAGTAAAGAGTCTTCCAGAAAATGATTATAAATATATATTTTTCAACAGAAAAATTGACAGCATTTTTCCCTCATTTTTGAGCTGGGGTTATTTGACAGTGGGATGAAGAGGCTGGTGATGCATGTTTTGCTTGTGAAACTGGAGAAGTTAGTATCAGAAAATACAGCCTTTAGTCTCTTCAGTCATATTTTGAAGATCTTGATATTTGATGCTATGGTTTTTTCACATTAGCATTTTAATATTTTACAGCTATTTTTAACTCTCCAACCATCTGTAACTAATTTTCTTTTGTAAAAAAAACCCCCTGCTAACATCTGTTTATATGCAATTGCAACTGGGGGCATGTAGAATATTACCTCGAACTTAATATTTGCCTAAAAGCTTGAGAATCTGGAATGATATTATAATTAACTTCCAATTTATTATACTTAGGTATGGGTTTAGAATAAAGGGGTTGAGTTAAACAAAATGTCTATTAAGGTACTCTTATAGACACATTAGTGTCTTTAACTTTAGACTTATTAGACACTTCTAAATATTCACACATAGTAATATTCAAAATTAATTTTTGCTATTCTAATTATCAATTATACAATTTCTAAGAATTTTTCAAAATAAAACCTAGGTGAATTCTGATTAATCTCTCTAAAATTTCAGGTATATTTTTGTAGTGTTTTAATAATCTAGGAGAAAAACTCATAAGAGAAGGTTTATAGTGAGTGAAGAACAGAACATAATTTTCTTTAGTTCTACAAAAATGGTTTATTTTGTATGACTGAATTCCTCTTTCAAGGGATAAAACTATCAAACCAATGACAGGTCTGTTCTAGTGTACAGAGATTACAAAGTGGAAGTCACCTATGAGTTCTTATTCTCAAAAGTAACTAAACTGTAGAAACAATTTCT
>VYZT01044433.1:23604-42073 GCA_013400735.1 Pomatostomus ruficeps | reverse complement strand
TTGTAGCAGAACTATTTCACCTACCTTTCACCAGGGACTGGCTGCTGGGATGTTGTTCTATAACAGCAGCAGCATTGGCAACTTCTCTGGTTCCACATCTTTGGACTAAGGATACATAATGACATATGACTGCAGCAAGGCTTGAATGATGCAAGGGATGCAATAACCCACTGTCCACTGCCTGTGCTATCCAGGCAATGCAGGCTGTGCTGTGTGCATGCTGCAAAGCCATCCCTGAGCTCTCACAAACAATAATCAAGGCTCTTACAGCCAGAAAAGCCCACCAAGGCCAGAAGTGACAAAATCACAGCAACACAAAATAGATTAAGCGTATTTTTTATCCTATTTTTGAAAATTTTCCTTTCCCCATTTCTGACTCATCTGCAGCCTGAGTCTTTTCATCTTCCAGCCGGCTACAGAGATCCTCTGGGAAAGGGAATAGTTACATACACACAGCTCCTGCTTCTCTCTCCCCTGTAACAAATAAATACCATCAAGCCCTTCAATTTACTTCAGAGTCATCAAGCACAGTTTAAAATTTAACCTGGTAATGTATTTTTAAAGGGATTCTTACGTAAAGTTCATGCATGTGTGTACATGCATGTTTGTGTGCCTGCAAGTATTTCTGCCTGCTGTCCCAGACAAAGCCATCTCCATGCAATTTGGTTAGCAGCTTCCCTGAAATGACTGTAATGCCCCTGAAGTGTTCAGGCATCATAAAATCCTCATACCACAGATGGACTGATTTCGGAGGCAAGAGCAGATCCTTGGGTGTGTGAAACTCTTTCTGGGCCTAATTCATATGGGCAGCCAAAATGAGGTTTATCGGTAATACTGGATTGTTGAAAAAATTGTTTAGCTGCTATAATGACAGCCAGGTATCCCTCTATATTGCTTTCTCTTACCAGATGTTGCAGAGTGAAAGCATTCCTAGTTTTGTTCCATGTTTTCTAGCCTACTTTTTGATGCTAATTTCCACTTATCATTCTCCTGCCCTATCACTGAATTCTTCTGCAGTCCTTTCGCGGAGACTCATCCATGAGGATACTTACTTGCATCTTTACTGCTTTTAAATTTCAGTCTCCCTTTTACTCTGCTTTATTTCCATATGTCATTCTCCTTTTCTGCCTGCCTGGGAGTTGCTGTACCTAACTCTGTAAAGCATTATCTCTCCATTTCTCTAAAGTGTTTTGTGGTACTTTTTGTGAAGGATGGCATATAAAAATAAATTGTATTGCACTGTATTTTTGGACTGGCATCTAATCTTTACCGAGTTCATTCAGCCTATTTCTGAAAAACATTGGATCTTAAAGACTCTTCTGATCCAATGAATCTTGATGACTTTTCTGATCCTAGAAAAAGACTCCCTAATTTTCAAGTCATCTCCTGACACTAACACAGAGATAGAAGTCAGGAGAGTAGCTTGAAAAATAGGGTTTGGCAGAAAAATATTCCTGGAACTCTTCCTTGTCTGTCGTGTGTCTTAACCTCACCTCTGCCCTCCACCCCATATTTTACTTGCAAATATCCACCATTAAGAGTGCTGAGGTGGGGGGAGTGGGAAGAGGGCTGATGGTGCACGGCACTCGTAGCGAAACAATCTAACAGCTTGCTTATGCATCTATTTGGCTTAGGATGGAAAATTAGAACAGCTTTAATCTGCTAGCAGCATCAAGCAGGGAAGCACTCCCTGGAGTGAAAGCGTTAGGAGTATCACAGCAGGGGCTGATGAGAGACAGCCTGCCATGGTGTCACAGCAAGGCAGTTGTACTCCACGCACAAAAATCTGGGGTGCTAAGAAGGACCCAGGTACTTGACTGGGAATTGTAGGGGGAGAAGGAATAAGCCTTTGTATTGGGCTCTTCTGCAATAGGAAAATGCTTTCAAAGACATGCTCCCACATCACTGTCTTTGCTCTGCCTCACCTTTATACCCTGTCATATCAAGGATTTTGTCCCTACCTTATGGACCTTAATATGCATGTGCCATCCTAGTCATGGGAGCCCATTTGACTCAGAGAGCTTCTGCATGGGTACAGCCATGACTATATGTGAAGTGGTCAGGATTTGACCTCAGACTGGAAAACATAGCCATACCTTTGCATTTGTTATGCAAAGCCCAGGTATGTTTCTACTCAATAGCCCTGTTCATAATAATTAAAAGCAAGACCTGAGTTACTAAGGAAAAACATGGGGTGTAGAGATCTTCCTTGCTTGCACTGAGACTCATTGAACTTTGCAGGATGTTCAAATGCCTGAAAATCTGAGGGAAATATTTAATTTGTGACTTTCTGTAAAAGCATCAGATTTGAGGAATATGATGCCCTGGAAAGTTGTCCTGCATAATCTGTTTGTTACATTTACTCTTTGTCACAGAAAGTGCCCCTGGAAAGTAACTCTACCCTCACTTGCAAATGTGTTTTACTGCAGCTTGACTGCATTCTGTGCATATACATGAGAACGTAAAGGTAGGTGTAGCACATACATTTACAAGGTGAGACCTGAGACCTGTGAAGTCAGCAAGGCATAATAAGATCTTTTTGCCGATACAAGGAACACTGAATTTTTCAATATAAGATATGTACTAGCTGAAAACTGGAGCTAAGACCCACTGGCATGAAGTGCCTGTTTTTGTGGGGGTTTTTTCATACGAGTATTATATTTTTAATGTATTAGGACAAACCAACACATGTCTGATAGTAAAGTTTAGGTGTGAACTTTGGCTAAAGTTGATCATTATCTACCTGATGTGTGTTTCTGGAATCAGAATATAAGATTTACTCTGTCTTGTGTTCATAGATGGTCTTCTCCAGCCTACTTAAAGCCTCTGCTTCTGTTGGAAATACCAGGATGTTACCAACAGTCAGAGTCCTGCTGTTCTGCATTGCTGGATGTGAAAAGCATCTAAGACTTCAATCGTAAGCACAAATGCTTTCTAATCATTCTATGTTCCTGTGAACATCTGACCTGGAAACCAGCTTTCAGACAGTGTGTAGCAAAACCCCATTACCTTGTCCAGCTTCACATAGGGCTTATATGTCCCACTTCTTGGAGACTGTGCAAAACTGTGATGATGTTTCTTGGTCTCTTTTCTCCTCATTTCACAGCTGCTGACACCTGTTTCCCCCTCAGCTAGTTATTTGGAACTGAATCTCAAAGTGACAAGACTACCTGCTTCTAAAGCCTTTCTTTACAAAATGCACCCACAAGGTCTCTGATGACAAATAGTGATTCACTGTCCTTGCAATTCCCTGAGGGTGATGTGGAAGGTGGGAAGTTTGCTGTCCATATGCTGAAAGCATCAGGTGCTCTCTGATACCTGTGTGGGCCAGCAACCATCAAACTAACATGTAGTGAAGAGTGTGTGTACAAGTATGTGTACATGGCTAAGTGGGGAATGCAGGCTATGCCCCTTTCATCAGAGAAGGTCTAGTTGCTTGAAAGGGTTAGAAAAAGCTGCTGGGGAATGATAGCTATGGAGACTTTATTCTTGTTCCTTAGCAGAGGCAATGGGGATTGGTGAGGTTTAGCATAAACCTCTGCAAAGTTATTTTAGTATACTATACTGCCAAACTGTCGATAGCAGTAGAAAAGCATCTTTTGTACAAAATGGACTTAATGCATAAACTATAGGGTGTAGAGGCAAGTCCAGCATGCTCAGAAATGGTTACATGCACTAGAAAGTGCACAGGTTTTTCTTTGGAGCTGTGGCCACTGCAGCATGCCACAGCAGGAGCATGCTGGAGTGGGTGTTGTCCAAATGACTGGAACACTCCTGAAAATGAAAGCTCAGACAGTTCTCCTTCAATCAGCTTGTACAGATTAGTTCTAGGAAAAAGCAGATAGCTCGAATTTGCCTGCTTCTAATGACTGGATGGGTGATACGAAGAGAAACTAAGACAAGGCTAGCATTCAGCAGTGTCATCCCGGTCCCAAGTGTTCATAAGTACATTCAGAGATGCATTTCAGCATCTTTCAGAGACATTGTCATCATGCTTTCAGTGAAATCTCTGCAACTCCATCCCAGTCACTAAAATAATGTCACTTAGAAAAGATATGTTTTTAAATATTTCAACAGCTCATGTGCAGTATTTCTAAAGATTAATGACACAGAAGACACAGTTCATTCTCCTTCCCTGTACAGAAGTGAGTAAATAATACTCATCATTAACACACAATATAAAACCATCTAGAAATGCAATATAATAGCTGCTTAATTTTTTTATTTTCTGACTGGTTTTAGTATTGTGGGATGAACTTAGAACTGAAGAGCTCTTTCTTTGATAGTTTTCCAGTTTCCAAAAGGCGAGTAGTAACTATTTTACATCATTTCGAAGAGTGTGTGAGTGCTGTCACTGGAGTTCACAGGATCACAGAATAGTCAGGGGTGAAAGGAACCTCTGGACATCACCTAGTCCAATGCCCTACAACCTGCTTCATAACAATATTAAACTAATATGCAATTAGTACCATCAGAAAAACACTGTGTTTTTTGGAATTTGAACTGATATGATGAGCTTACCCACTGAGAAATTTTATAGCAATAGTAAACTTCTGCTTTAACTGTGTTTATACAACCTTCCCCCCCATCAATTAATTTTACCAGGCTAAATTCTAAGGAGACCTAACTCTGACCAGGCTTTCCTATACAACCATCTAAACACTCTTCCTAAAATTTCTTGCACTCCTGAATGGTCAAAACAAAGTAATTTGGATCATAATTTACGTGTTTATAATACACATGAACCATATTTCTCCTTTAGTTTGAAATATCTTACCAATCTTATGAATCTTTTATGTTATCTTTTATTGTACTGCAATTACATGCTTATAAGTTTCAGATTTTAAATTAATAAAGGTCATAAAAACACCCCACTAAGTAATATATCAAAAAGTAGTTAATACTTCCTGTAAGTTAAATCTTGTGAAATCAACTGGGCTCAGCTCTTCAAATATATTCTCTACCTAACGTGTAGTGATGTTAGTAGGAAGACTTGTATCCACTTTCAGCATCCGATCCTAATGCTCTGAAGTTAGTAGAAAGACCCCTGTTGATGCCAGCGAGCTGTGGTTCAGGCTGTCATTGCTGGGGAGCAATAAATCCACTCGAGCAGATGTGTCTGAACCAGGAGACCAAGCATCTATAAGGACCTCTCCATCTGGTTCTCCACAGTAGACATTCCTTCATCTTGTCTCTTTTTCACAAGGAACATCAGTGGTATCCATGGTTGTCACTTTGTACTTTGTTTTATGATCCCTTTGTAGAGTGGCTCATATGCTAAAGCCAGACTGAAAGTAACCACGTGTGTTTGACTTCACTCAGCAGCGTGAGAGTGTGAATCCTCAAACAGGCATTGCCTTCGAAACTGCTATTGAGTAATTAATCTATAATACTGCAACTGGCAAGCAAATAGCTTTAACAAAGGAATTTTCAGTTACATATCCCCAAAACAAGTGAATGATTTATTATTTTATTTGTAGCTGAAAGCAAATAATCTTTGACTTGACAATAAGTTACCTTGTTGGAATAGGAGATGCTTTAGAACTAAAAGAAACCTTCTTATCATTTTCATGCAGTCAAGAGCCCAAACTTACATCAGAAAATAATTAAAGAAATACCAAAGGCTGGAGACAATTTGGTTGAGAATGGACAGGTGCTGCATGATTTATTATCAGCTAAGGTACCGTTATCTCTTGAGCTATTGTATTTGTTATTATTATTGATTTAATGCTTTGAAAGAAGTAAACCTTAAGCTCTTGAAGTCTAGAGTGGAAGCTGACCATCTGAACTCTTTTTGGTCACAAGTAAACAATTTGCCCAGTTTCTGTATGTATCTGTTGTCTCACTGAGCTCTTCTTCCACCTCTAGACCTGACTATGGCACAGAGAGCATTTTTTTGCCTGTTGGATTAAATGAATGCAAAAGGGCTGCATATAAAATGATTATATCACCCAAGAGGACTTACCTCTGATAGTGTTCAGGCTGCCCAGTGTATGTAATGGCCCACAACAGGGCGCTCGTCCTGGCTGAGCCATTCCTCTGAACTTATGGAGTGTCCCTGGAACTAAGCTTGTGACAATATGAGAAGGAAAATATAATCATACACAATTAATGGAAACATTCTTTTATTTTTCTGTGGCAAATTCCGTGTCAGTCTTTGTATCCTGGTCTCAGGACAAGCAGTACTGGTTGAGATGCAATGTGTGGACTAGACAAAGCTCTGAAAATACTCTCCACACAACCTATGTCCTTGTAAGAGACAGAAATCACTATGGCTTGTGTGCATCTGCACACAACATGGGGCTTGGGATATTTAATTTGGTTTATACACACAGCGTTCACACTTGATATCACTGAAAAAAAGTGGGTGTCAGTCCTAGTGAAACTGACTGCAGAAGGCTGATTAACAGGTTATCTGAACCACAGTTAATCAGTACCTGAGGTGGTAAACCTTACCTGTGTTTACTTTAGTTCTCTTACTGTTGTATTGATCTACCTGTAATTTTCTATTTGTGGTCCTTAAATTTGTGGAATCGTTGCATCATTTTCCCCCCACTTTCTGAGCTCATAGGTTGAATAGGGCCCTACACTTCTCTTTTTTATAAGATTTTCTCATTTTATCAGATGTGGAATAGGGAAGTGGTGAATCTGCTAGGCTTTGCCAGCAGTCATTTAAGATCCTGTGTTTTCCATGTTCATTTGACACCAGCACAGCTGAAATTCTCATGAAAGTAGAGCTGACTTACATGTAAAATAAGTTCTCTAGTGATCAACCAGCTGAACGTTCAAAGCAGGTCTGCTGAATCTGAGACATTCTGGAAGGAAAAAGCACAGAAGCAAAGAGAAAAAGATAGTTCTTACTCTGTTTTGTCCACCTGAGTTTTCTCTGTGCAAACTATATGTTGTGCCTTTTCATCTCAGGGTAGGAAGAAAGTTTATTTTGATTATGAAGACCTTGCTGCATATAGTGGTTAGTACAGACAAGGCAATTATCACTAAGAAAACCCAGCCAGTGTTAACATCACCAAGTAAGTTTTGATTTACATAAACCGGTGACCTCCAAAAAGTGCCCTCGGTCAGTACCATTGATGTAAAGTCCTTTAAAGCCCAAAGTTCAAGGACCTTTTTCATTCTCTCTGTGACTTGTGACACTGGAGAACAGAAACAGGAATTTGGCTATCATCTGGATTTCATTTCACAATCTATATATCCCAGCACAAATAGTCACAACCAAGAAACCCATTACAAATTCATGGCCTGTAGAGCTTCACTGTTCAACTGACAACATTTATCATGAGCTCTTTGCAAAATCATATGAGATTTCATAACAGGTGTCCACTTCGCACAGGTCATCACCACTGTGGCCTGTGTCAAAATCCATTATACAATAGCTGAAAGCTATATATACGTGTTGCCAGCTACCTCCTTTTGCAATGTGTGGTGGAATGCAGTGAGAGATAAGCAGGAGACACAAAGTTTAGAACTGAACTATCCTTTGCATCTGAATTTCACCTCCAAAGCTGAAAATGAGATGGCAGCACTGAATGCAGAGTTTTCTCTTAAGTCAGCCTTCTGTTGTGACACAAAGAGATTTAAAAAAAAAAAAAAAAGTACCATGAGCATAGAGTTTAAATAAAAATCCGACACATTATATTATTCTTTAGTGGCCACTTTTAAACAAAACATAACCATATAAAATTCTACTCATTCTTCCTGAATTTTGTTGCAGTCTTGTCGTACTGGGCTGACTTGATGTGTAATGAGTCTCTTATCTGACATTTCCTGTTGTCCCTAGTGGTTGTAAAATCATTACTCCTGAGAAAACAAAGTTTACATGTTGATAAGTGGTGAAGGGAAGAATAAGGCTGTGATGAGAAACTGCAGCTACTCTTCTCACTTCTCTCTCATGCTCTGTCTCCAACAGGAATAATTCACATTCTTGCAATTTAGAGAAAAGTTTCCAAGTCCTCTATTTGGGAACATATTTCAGTTTCTCCTGGGAGGTGAAAGCAGTTTGCTGTGAAATGCTTCAGACTCTCACAGTGACTGATTTTCTGCTTCCTTCTCTTGGGGTAGAATCAATGATGGTGGGGTAAGTTCCAAAAAATTTATTGGAATAGGAAAAAAAAGAAAGAAAGACAAAAATAGTTGAACCCATTTAATAGCTGTGATATCATTTTACTGGCTTCCCCTGTCTGCAGGGCATATGTCAGTGGTTGACTTTGTGCTTGGAGCACCAAAGGAATGGTCTTTAAAGGCTTTTTCTATCCCAGTATCAAAAAGAGCACCCCAGAGACAGCTGTCCCTGATGTGATTAACCACTGAAATGGTACTTGCAAACAGGGTGATGAAAACCTCTGAAGTCTGCAATAAAGTGACGAGGCTCAAAGTCACCTTGAGACAGGGAAAAAGCTTCCTAGAATTGGGAGAAAATATGTGCATTATTTATATGAAATATAATCCAGCAATATATTAAAAGCAATACTGGAAAACATCTTTATTACATTGAGCAGATTTTTAAGAAATGGATGATTTAAAATGATTTAGCTTAAAATGGGCATATAAACAGTGCTTAGGTTCTGAAGAAAGGAACATTAATTAATTTTTTTTTCAGGTTCTTAATGCACACATGTATTTGCATAGCATTGCCTATGCAAGAAAATTATCTGCTAAATTAGCAAACAATACTTGCTCTGTCAAATCCAGTTTTTACATCTTAACTTGCAGTGATGGTCTTTCCCAATTGTACCCGCATCAGCTTCTATTATCACAGACATCAAGGGAATATGTTTTGGAGTGTATCATGGCACTCAAAAGGCTTTGGCTTTCTCAGACCAATAAAGCTCCCTAGTGAAACTCTTTTCCCACCAACCACCACAGATTAATATCAGGGCTCCTTTGAGAGCTTCAGATGTACATAATTGTTATGGTGTCATACAGAAGGAGGAGGGACCCCTAGCAAAATTTAGAGACAAAACAAAGTGTCTTTGACAAATTATGAAGTTTAAGGAAAAGTCAGTTCTGGTGATTCATGGTGTAAATATCTTAGTTCCACTAAAGATGTCCCTATCTTTAGGGTATCTTTAGGGTTTCCATGATATAAAGGGCGACAAGCAGTTTCCGTTATTCTGCGTCGGGGTTCTTGCAAAGAGAAAGCTTTCTTTCTTAAAAACGTGTCTCAGTTTGAATATTATTTTGGAAAACAAATACTATCAGCACACCTACCCTACCTAGCTTAATGGATCTTCTGTCAGTGAACCTGATATGTAATACCAACTAGTTTTGGAAACTCCAGTTATCCACCTCATAAACAAAATAAGCTGAAAGATCCCAAGAAAAACACTGTTTTGCAGAAATATCGACTTCTCCCTGTCCTTGTTGCTTCCTTTGGCTGTAGCATTAAAAAGTATCTAGAATCTCTGCTGCCCCACTGCCCTGAAGACCGAACCGCATCTGAAGAGCTTGGGCAGCGACCCACAGACCATTCTCCTGCTGGCAGCAGCTCCATGACACTGTGCCATTCCTTCTACCCCAGACAGAAAAAAAATTATTTTCCATACCTCAAGCAGGCAGAGGCAGTCAGTTTGAATAGCTGTAGTTCCTCAGCGTAGGTGAGAAAAAAGGAAGAGAAGAACCAAAAATAGCACCTTCTCTGAGAGTGTGCTGGACTTGATTCTTCCACAACACGCTCTATCAACCCCGCTCCACAAAATGGCAGCTGGCTGGCAGGCAGCAGCCTCCAAGAAAGATGAGGTGGTACTCCACGGAAAATTAAATAACTGGTATGGAGCTGCAAATCCTGCAGTACTGGCTCCCAGAATGTTGGCTCGGGGTGGGGTGAGGTGTGGAGGGAGTGTTGTCATGTAGGGCTGGGTAGCCTCAGGGACATTTGCACAGGAAAGGAAGGACATGTGGAGCTGGGATAGGAATCATGTAGGTTCTGTTCTGAAGTCTTGCAGCCTGGTGCTTTTAGAGCAGTACATTTTCCCTGCTCCAGCTACTGAACAAAGCAAATTAATGAAGTGCCATTAGTTGACTACTTACTGTTTCAAGCATTTTTCCACCTTACACCTATTTTTTCAAAGCAAAACTCAGACACAACCAAAAAGCACACTAAACTTTTACTCACTTTTTTGAGAAAATGAAAAGTGCAAAGGGTGAGGGAGACAAAAGCAACAACATTTTCAGTTCTGTTTGTGTTTTAATTAAATGTAATGGGTCTGCTTCCAAGATTTACGCCAATCTCTTTTTCGAAGTGGAAAACAGCGCAAATTTCACAAATTCTCTCTTAAAATGACCCTGAAATTAATAAGCCTGTGATGTTGATGAAGTGTTACAGATTTTTATTAGGCAGAATCTGAACAGCTTTTATTTCATGCTCCTATGTCTTCATACCTGTGTTGGGTGCAGCTTTCAATGTGAAACTCTGAACTCAGTAATTATAGCTAAAAATTGTGACAGAAGGTTTTAAATTTCAGAGCAAAAAAGAAGCAGAGAAATATACCACAGCCATATGAGAGGCACAGTCATTTTGTCTTTGCTTGAGAAATCCCAATGAAAAGATGAAATTGCACTAGGGTAAAAAAAAAAAAAAAAAAGAAGGAGCACAATTTGGCCCTGGTTCTTGGAAAATCTGCCCTTAATTTAACTGAGAATAAGGATGCCTCCTTTCTAAATGAATGGGGTATGGCAAATTCGCTAGTGTGAGAAGAAGCTTGTATAACATTTCAGCTACTGGGCAATATATTCTCTGCTAAAAAAAAATCTTACAGTGCCTCCTTAAGTGCAAACAGAGGTAGCCAGCAGGCAGTGTACAACATGTGTAACTCTGGGCACTGAGAACTTTGTGAGTTTGCCAAAAACTCATCTCATTAGTGCGCTTTGCAGCTGTAGAACAACCGTTTGGCTGAAGTGATGTAGACTGAATATAAAACCATGTCCTGGAGGTGAAAGGCCCAGTGGAGAGAGTATGCTGGAACTCCATGCCCCAGAATGATGTTCTAGGAATTCCCTGGTCAGGGTGCAAAAATTCATCTGCACATCTTGATACCCAGCTTTGACAGGAAAAAGTATATTCTCTGCAATGAGATCATTCTTTGCAGCTAGCTCAATCCTGGAGCTGTGAGGCTGGAACAGTACATCTTTTATACATAACACTCACAGACCTGATATACTTGCATCAAGAAGGAAATTAAGACAGCTGCCTGTCCCGTAGGAGCACAAATGAAATGCTGAAGCCCAATACATTTATGCAATGTTTTATACACCTCCAAAACACAACAGCTGTCAAGTCACAATTTTGGTGGTTTTTTGAATTGTTTCTTACACACTGTCAGGGTTTCATGCACCATTCTTTACATTTAAAGAAAGCAACACAGACTGATTTCTGACATGCACCCTCCTATCACATCTATCAGTGCAGTACAGTGAGTGTTAAATGAATGTCACCACAGAGCCTCTCTCTCTTTCTCTCAAGTTTTAAATTTCCCTTGCTAGTGTAAAACTTAATGAAAGCCCTGGAGTATACAATAGCATTTTGAAAACAGGAATTTGTGACTGCTGTGAATCATCACTCACAGCAGGGACCCAGAAATGTGAATTGTGGGAGGAACAGGCTCAGTCCCCCTCTCTTTTTTACTGGGAATTTATTACAGGCGTGTCATTATTTACAATGCACCATTCACATCCTCTAAAGAGCCAATAAACTGGCTGCTGAATATGCATTTTGCTCTGTGGTGAACACAGATGTTTCCAGCTAATATCCATTTCATTTAATTTCTTTTCTTTAAAAAAAAAATCTATCTTGCTATTTCTGTAGCAGCTGGGTAACTATTTGCCAGTCTTCGTTTTGGGAATCACTCCTCATATTTATTATAGTTGGTGCCATTTGTGTTGCACAAAGTGGAGGTCTGTCCATATTACCAGTCTCTGCCTGTGTTTGCAAGGGTACCACATGCAATTGCTAAAATTCTCTCACAGTTTAAAGAAAAGGCCACTTGAGGATTCTGCACAGGTTCAAATTTCACTAATGATATGTGGCAAAAATAGTGTCAGATGTTTTTGTGTTCCAAGAGTACATCAGAAACCACTGGTGTTTGAGGGGGATTTGTTTTGATATTGCATTCCTGTGAGTAAAATATATTGTTGATTCACAACTGACAGGTTGGTGGTCATTAATTTACAGTCCCTTCAGGTATCAGTAAGAGAAGGCATAGGGAATGATGGCGAACTGCAAAAGGTTTGTAAGTTCAACTCAGAAAATCATTCCTAATTTTAGATACTTTTCTCTGCTAGCACTGTCCCCTGGGAATGCAAAACTGGTCTGTCATTTCTGTGAAAAAAGTCTCTCCTGAGGTCTTAGTTTCCTGCATATTGTACAGCTGGAATCTGAAAGTTCAAAGGTAACTAATAAATACATTTCTGATTATCATCATCATTATTATTCACAGTCCTATAGTAATTTTTTTAAAGCCTCACAAGAGCTGCGATTTCACACAGTTTGAATACGGATAATGGCTGAGGAGGTGGCAAAGAGGGGCTCACGTTTTATCCAAATCAGATTGTTCAAACTAGATTGCTATTCTATAAATTCCTCCCCTCCTTGTGGTGTGGAAGGCAGTATTATTGGGAATCACCAGATGGCTGGTTACAGATGGTGTTATACATTCTATCTTCAATTAGCTCTTGAAGAAGTGCTTATTGTTAGCTGTGGTGCAGTTCTTCCTCCACACAAAAATACTACTGCTAAGACCTGCCCTGCCTGAACCTCTCTGACGAGCAAAGCACTTTTAGATGCGAGAATGTGAGAAAGACTTCTCAAAAGCGCTCCCATGAGAAGGCACTGAAAACCCGATGTGAGTGAATGACTGTGAGTGAACAGCTCCCTGAATTTTTACCTGCTACTTGCAGGTTATATTCAGTTGAGGAAATAAAATTCTGGTTGGGTCTAGACTGTGGGAGGTGAGCAAGGCCTTGCAAAAGCAGAAGGAAAAGAACCTAGTGACTGATGCAAGGTGACATAGCATATCACACTTTGCCCTCCCACTCTGGTATCCCCACTCCACTTCCATATGCACGATCAGCATTGTCCTCTGCCAGAGCCTGTGTATCCCTGCTGAGTGGCTCAGAAAGAGGCAAGAAAACTGGAGACATCAGCCAGCATGTTCATGCTTCTGACTCAGGAAGGACACCTGAATGAATTAAGATGAGGCAATTCTGCTTGGAACACCATGCTTGGAGACGCTGTCGGCATGACAAAGAGAGGAACCTGCAGCTCCCGTTGCAGTGGCAGGAAGACCTGGTTGGAGAAGAAATGGTAAAATTCTCCTTTTAAAGAGCTGGAGTCACTGTTTTTTATTAAACCATTTTATCACCCTTTTGGGGGTCGTTTCACTTGTAAAAATGCAAATCAGGAGTCTCCTAGTATTTCCATGTAGGTTCCTGTATGAAAGAGATAGGTGTGGAAGGGACCCCAGTCAGTCATTACATTGGACCAAGGTCTTACTTCCTCTATGCCTAATAAAAACATCAACCCCTATAGCTGCAGACCAGTTGCAAGGTGCAGGCCAATGAAGAATTAGGTCTTTTGCATCAGAAAAAATATCTTGCAACGCATATTAATTTAGTATGGATTTCTCATGAAGGAAAAAACTTTTGTTTTTCATCAAAATATGAAATGAACAAATATTAAGGTTATTAGATAGACTCAACAAGTGCCAGTTTCACCTTCAAGAAAAAGGCAGGAATCCTCATTGTCCTTGAGAACTGAGTCAGATGCTAACGTCTGCCAACATCTGTCAGCAGGAGAAAGGTGGACACAAGTCTGACTCTCTCATGCTGCAGTACAGGAGGAATGAGCAGATCTACATGCCTGTGAGGAGAGGTCCTCATCTACCTGGGCCTGGGCTCACTCTCACGCACCAAGGTGACAAAGTCTTGGTCTTTCACTGATATTCCTGTGCATGGGGTCTTATAAAAATGGGGGTTCTAAAAGATGCTTAATCACAGACTTCAATAACAGCAAGTAACCAGGTGTGGAAATTAAATACTACATGTGCAGAACAGTCCCTAAATATGTATTTAAATGCCAATAAAAGCTTTACAAGTCCCCTGGTGCTTGTATAATCTGGCTCAACAGCTTCCACCTCCCTGGAGCCCTGTCATGGTGGCAGCCACAGTGGGTTTCCCATTGCTTCCCCAGGGCAGAGGGTTGGAAGGGGCGCAGCCACCACCTGCTGCACAGCAGGTGCCAGCTCAGCTGGTGTAGACTTGGGGAGCCACTGGTCTTTGGGGCTGTGGTATGAGGAAGGAGATCCAGGATGTCCTCTGTGGAAGCTAAGTGAAGCAGTGGGTGAAGGCTGAAAAGTCAGTAGTAAGCAGATACCAAAGTTGCTGGAGAAAGAAGTAATGGGGCCTTCTGCTCTACTTCTCTCTCTCATCTTATGGAGAGAGGGGCTGGGAGCCATTAAAATTCAAAACAGGATTTTAAACCTCGTTCCTTCTTTAAACAAGGTGTGCTATGCTTCCTTTCTGCTTCATTATTCTTTTCAGGCTGCTTGCTCAGACTTCAGAGTGATCTTCTCAACTTTTACAGGAGTGAAGATCTTTAAGATTCTTCCCCTCAGTCTTTAACTGGATTTGAATTTAGCCTTAGGGTCATAGTCAAACTACCTATTTGTGATTTGAGGAATTCTTGTATCTTGCTTATAAGCAAGCAAACATTTTCATGCTTTTTCCTTGGTTGTACTTGATCATCTCATACCTTATTCACTTCTAGCCTTTTCCCTCCCTCATACCCTCTCAAATTTGCCATTTTTCTGCTTTCCTCTCTGTGTTTCTCTTGAACAAGGCTCATACAGGGACACAGGTAACAAGGAAATCATTGAAAAGAGAAGGATTTGAGGTTCAACAAAATCATGCAGGTAACAGTGGTCAATATGAAAAAGGGGAGGAAAATGAAGAGTTTTTCTATATGACTAAATCAGTAAAATCCATGTAAGCTACCCTTCACAGTAACCCCATGCTCAGTGCTGTCCTTGGTGGCCAGCTTTTTGTCTGTTTTCTCTCCCCATTTTGCTGCTGTGCTGTGATCTTCTGTGCAGCACTGCCCTGCACAAAGCCAACGTCCCTCTTACCCACTGTAAGCAAACACTGAGGGAGATGAAACAAAGCCAGCACAAGGGAAGCAAGTTACCATAACACAAGTCACACTACTTGCTCTGATTTTGAGCAGCTTTCCTAATTTGTCTCTATTTTTATTCAATCTGAGTAGAAGGTATAAAGTTAGCAAAACTGTTTCTTTTAGACAACTGCCTAAAGGTCTTACACAAACTCACTGAAATCAATGGAAAAATTTCCATTGACAACAGGGGACTTTGGGATAGTTTCTAAATATTTATTCATATAGGAGACAACTGCTTTCTCAGGCAGCTAATACACATTTCACAGCCTTCCTTGAGGGCCTTTTAAACCAAAACAATGACAGAGAATAAAAAACTTTAAATAAGATTAAGGTTAGATGCACTACACTTTCAGTACCACTCCATAATTCAAAGGTTGCTATCTCTGCTCTGAGCACAGTATGGGACATATTCCTTCCTTTTTGTAAAGGGAAAGAGACATGAAGGATTGATTTGGCAACAGTTTTAACTCTCAAAGTCTTGTTCTCTTTGTTTACTGTCCACTCTTTACCTTGTTTACTGATAATATGCTCATAGACAACATACAGTGTATAGGGCTTATGTGGTATGTAGAATATGGTGGAAGACCACACTGTGCTTTCCATGTCCCAACCTGTCAGTGAATGAAATAAAAATTAAAAAAACATTGACGTTGTCTTCAAGGGAAAAGGCTGATTTTCTCCATAGATCTTCATTACATAACATTGGATGATATTGTTCTATAGAATTAAAGAGTTCCACAACAACACTTCCTACAAATGAGCTCTGGCTCATTTCATTCCCTGTGGTCAGCAGTGTTTAACAGGTACAAAACACATGGTTTAAGCAGTACCCTCCAGGTTGTGCACTGTAATATTGGCAATAATGTGTAAAAAAGGGGTAGGAGAATGTGTGTGAGGGGTTTGCATGTGTGTTATGTATGCCACAGCAGGAGCATGTTCCATATAGACAGAGGTCATCCAGCACAATACACTGGGGCTGCACTTAACTCAGCGTCTCTCTGAAGCAGAACCAGGCACAAACCCTAATTAAACCCAGGGTGTGAATCCCTGGAGGGCAGTGATAGAAGGGTCTGTGTACTAATCCAGCCCGTGCTGACTAACAGCAGCGCTGCACAATCACTGCTGTATGAATATATTCTTCTGGCAGCTGCATGCAAACGGCAGTCTCTGCGATTCTGATGACTTTTCATTTTTATGACACTGTGTTTTAGCTTCAGGTGCGAGTGTGAGACTCCCAGTTAAGTGGCTGTTCTGATTATTTTAAGTAGTCACTAATCAAAATGCTGAACAGAGGGGGCTGGGGGAGAAGGGGGAAAGGGATGGAGGTAAGAGATGTAAAGGAATGTGTGAGGGTTAGAAGGGGAGGGAGAAGGGCTTTGCATCTGATTTTCCTAAGCAGGGCAATTTCTTTAGTGAGGAAGGTGAGCCTGTCACTACTTGGCCCCTGTCTGCTGCAAGTACTTTAACTTCTCAGCAACCCAAATGACGGTTATAGGGAAGGGAAAATGACTGGAAGGTTTCTAGCAGCAACAGCAGAAGCAACGGCAGAGAAATGCATTGTGAAAAATCAGTTTTAATAAAGCCTTTAGCACTGACCTTGGAAACATAAGTATTTATATTATTGACTTCTGTATGAGGTTATTTGTTAAAAAAAAAGGAAAAAAATAAAGAAAGGAAGAAAAGAAAGTATTTCTGTTCTTGTCTTGAGACCTGAGGAAAAAAATAACTAAAATTAGAGAAACTGGAGATATAAACGCAGTGAGTAGAATAAAGCAAAATACCTCTGGGGTGTTCATCTGCCATAGTAGTCATTTCATATCTCATCTGTTATATGAATGTGATAGCTCTTTCCCTTTTTGATAGGATCATTATGTAGACTCCACAGATTCAATTCCATTTACAAGTCAATGGTGTGAGATTTTATGACAATTCTTTTTACTGGGTTGATTCTGGATGATCTTCCTCTACCGGAAAAGAGAAAAAAAAAAAGGAAAAAAATAAGGAGAAGGGGACAGTATCATTTTGGTGCTCACCCATGAGTGTTCTGAATGCACCAGACATTACTGTGACAGATCTCTCAGCGCTGTCCTATTACGAATGTGTCCAGGTGTTCTTGAGCCTCAGCATCAGTGCTGCCAGCATTTGAAGAGGTCTATCCTGGAAGGAGATCTATTCCTGGGGAGGAACCACTTGCTCTGGGGACAAAGGATAGCTGGTTTCTGCTGAACTCGTGGGTCATGCATAGCACAGATGATTTACTTGCTATCATGCTCAGGATCCCTCTATCCCTAGCAATTCCCTCAGCCCTCCATAAGGCCAGCTGTAGCCTGGAGCTCCATAGAGCCTGTGGAGTGTTGGTAAGCATGGATCCAAGCTCCACAGAGGAAGAAATGTTGTTCTCCGAGTTTCTGCTGCGCCTACAGTAGCTGATATGGGAACCAATGTACATTAGTAAATAGCTTCCTGGAAAACCTACGTTATGGAAGGGGTGTGTGTATAGGTCCATGGTATCCATAACAATACATTCTGCTGGAAGGGTTTTAATTTTGCCTTTTCCTGACTGCAATCAGAAGTTTCCTAGAAGGTGTGGGTTATATACCTCTAGGATTAAAATAAAACCCCATGTTTTGTGCCATCTAAGTGAATGAGGTAGATTGGTAAGGGATTGGGCAGTGAATGTTGTCAATATAGATACATGCTTACAGTCAAATCCCTTTGCTTAGGATGCCATTTCTTTGTTTATTGTCAAGCTCCATTCTGTCATAAGCAGGATCCACTGGAGTAATCCCCTTTCAGCGTCAAAAGGAACATTGGAAAGGCAAGTACCCATGTCTTTAACACAGGAAGAGCTGAAAAAGAAAATATTCTCCTGTGTGGGGCAATATCAAGTCAGGAGAAAAACCCCTTGATGTCCTTTCTGGGTGTACCTTTCTATACCCTGCAGAATATAAAGAAGGAAAGGGAATTTTTGTTAGGGCATGTCTTCATCCTATGATAAATAGCTTCTGTGGTAATGTTTTATTGTTTCAGTGCATGTTCCAAGCATGCCTAATATACATGTCTCCATTCAGAGCCTCCTGGAAATAGGAACTGTTTCTCCTCCCCCTCCCTCAGCCACCTCTCCTACAAGTAAAGGTCTGTCCACCAGCTCAGGGGTTGGAGCATGTGCTCATGGACTCACACTGTCACGGGGCTGACTGCAGCTTGTATCCCCTCCTGCAGAGGAGGCCTGACTGGGGAGGTGGTATTCACCACAAAAAGAGGGGAAAAAGGGCACTGAATAAACAA